>ML421490.1:87817-137125 GCA_005239525.1 Nicotiana knightiana | reverse complement strand
AATTATTAAATAATTAATTAAATAAACTTTGTCCAAAAATAATCTTATCGATCGATCATTATCATTATCCAAATCCAAATCCAAATCCGAATCCGAAGCCGAAGCCGAAGCCGAAGCCGAAGCCGAAGCCGAAGCCGAAGCCGAGCGAGCGACGACGACGGCGCGAGGATACATCCTCTTCAACTCCTTTTAAGAGCTCTAAGAAGTGATCCTATATTTATACACACAAGTGTAGTTGTCTTTCACCAATGTGGTACAAAGTTCATGACAAAAGCTCACTTGATTCAAATTTTCATTTCCCTCCATTTTATTTCCCACCATTTCCCAATTCACACTCCTAGACTTTTAAGCCCAATGCTTAAAGTCTTTAAGCCCAATGCTTAAAGTCCAACAGGGGTAAGGCGTACAGTTTACCCTCCCAGACCCCACTTGTGGGAATTCACTGGGTTTGTTGGTGGTGGTGGTGGTGGTGGATCAAATGGAATTCGTGATAAATCAGATGGAAACCTTTGAGGAACAAGATGATCACACGCTGGACTCTGTTATATCACCAACTATGTCTTCATAATTTGCTGATTATTCTGTATATGCTCCGAGAAGTAACCGTCATGTCAATTCTATAACCAAGCATGTCTTAATTTCTAGCAATATCAATGTTCACCATTGGCTTAACTAACTTGATGTCAAATACATAGTTAGCAATCAAGGTATCTTCAATGTTGATATTATTTTGTTTCCTTGCCTTACTACAAAAGGCACTAAGCTTCCCTTCTAAACTAGCAAGACTATTTACCTCACCAGAGAGAGAGAGAGATACAAAAGCCTTTTTAAATCTCCATTTCATGTTATTCAACAAGTTCCATTGATTGGTGTCATCTACAACCACTTCTATGGAATATTTCAACTTCAAATGGTTCACAGCAGAGGCGGAGCCAGGATTTCAAATTTATGGGTTCGGGATCGTAACCCTTTTAAGTTACTAGGTTCTAAGTTAATAATTTGTATATATTTAATGAAAATTGCAAGAGAAAAATATAATTTGAACCAAAGCTACCGGGTTCGGCGAACCCGTAATAGACATGGTTCACAGCTTTCTAACTCCTCTTTCTTTGGCTTTTCTCCATTCCAATAAAGGAACTCTCATTATAAAGAGCACTATTTTATTCAGCCATGCTATAACTTGCAAAGGAAGCATTTTACCTACTTCACCAATGTTAAAATCCATTTTCACCATATCCGCGTGCCTGTCCCAAGCTACTGACCACAAACAATCTGTGTATTCTGCCAAAAAGATGCGGTTTCTTCAACTGTCGAACTCATCTTTCAACGTGAAGGGGCAATAGACTGGAATAATAGAAACTACTGATTGCATTCCTTCCCTTGATATCACCCTTGTCTTCAAGACTGAAATATTCGAGGGACTATCGGGAACAGCCTCTCTACCTGCACAGGATAGGGGTAAGATTGCGTATTCACTACTCTCCCCATACCTACTTGTGGTATTACACTGAGTTTGTTGTTGTTGTCTTCGAGAGTGGAATACGGAGTGGACATTCAATAATTGATGGCTTCTAATTGGGCAGCAATGTACGGTTCACAAGGTACATGACATGGTCATACATTCTCATCGTCAACCTTATTGCTTTCTTGTTCCCAATAACATCTCAAGTTTCCACTAATAGAAACCAATCAAACCATACTTTTTTTGATAACCTAGAAACCCCCATGAGGGTTCGAAACCATGACATGAGTCAAACCCACACATCACGCATTCCGCTGTTATCACTATGACCAAATCCTTGGGGGCCATCAATCCACACTTTTGTCCTTTGTTCTGCAATTAATTTTGGTCTTTCTATGTTATCACTTATTAGGAAGAGTGATTTCTCAATCTCTTCCCATGACCAGTTCTTCATATCGCCCTCCAAGTCGTGTTAGAAAATTTGGGAGAGCAAGACTACACAAAAGAACACTCAAAACTCACAAAGAAGAAAGTGGAGGAAAGGATGATTTCTATTCAACTTGACTTGCACAAAATGGCTATTTATAGGAGAAATCTTTCATGTATCTAGCCTACACTACATGTAAACATAATAACTAAGTCCACACCTCACATCTTTCAAGGTACATGGATGACACTACTAGACATTGTACCTTTCAATATACATCTATGTGTTTATACTCTAATACATGTACTAACTTAATATTCTAGTTCATGAAGTAATGTAAACAAATGGAAACAAGTTTATATTGTTCACATTTCAACAAGTCGAACCATAAATCCCAGGAAGTCATCACCTGGAAAAGAGCTGAATCAGAATGAGCTTGCCATAAGAGGACTTCTTTCCAAGCATATCTTGCAAAAACATCATTAATTCTGCTGTTAATTGCATTTTTCATCAACCTGATTGATCATGTTTGTGCGATCTCCATACCAACCTATTCCCAGAATTTCAACAATGCACCGACTTAAGGAGTTTAAATATACCCGAATGGTAATGCAGTATCTTCAAAGTTCTCTTCCTATGCAACAACCCCATACATAACCTTTGAGAGATACCAATCAGGCAGATCAAAACATTTTAATTTGATGGTTTCAGCCTTTAACTTTACTTATTATACTTTTAAAATTGTGGATGCAGAATATAATATGTTTAAAAAATTAGTGTTTTTTCACACACACACACATTATATATATATATATATATATATATATATATATATATATATATATATATATATATTATATGCTTCGTGTTGAAAATTCTTTCGTCATTGAAAATCCTGGATTCCTTGAACCCATAGCTAATAAGCTACATCTACCACTACCACTACTAGTGGAGTACTATCCCGTATCACTCTCATTATCCACGAAAAGCCACCCAAATATGCTTATCTTCCAAAGACTCCACATCACGCTCATTATGTATAAAGAATGCATGAATAAACAAGTCTTCAAGAGCTTAAATTTCATTGTTTCTTTTTCAGTAGTGACACTATATGAAATGAAGAATCGCCATTTAAATCTCTCTTAGGCATTTCATCGAATACCTTGCAAAGATATGTTGCCTGCTTCGCTAGAAGATTTTGGGAGTGGAAATGATAAAGATTAGAGAGTTCAATATTTCACCTTCTTAATTGTAGAATTTAGCAATGTAGTTTTCCCTTGATCTTATTCTTATCCCACATTCTATTTCAAACCACATTATAAATTATGCTAGAATTTATGAGGAAAAGAAAAATCAAACCAGATATTATACATAAAACAATGTTGAGATTTTTGTGGAGATTATTTTCTCCATTACACTAACCAAAGTGAATTAGCAAGGTATTCAATAAGTCAAATGAAAATTAATTTAACTCATAAATATTTTTGTTCTTGACAGTAGCAAGGCGTTGTGTAATAACCCAAAATATTTTGATATACTTATTAATTGTGGGATTGAAGAAATAATTTTTTTATATAGTTATTGGACCTAAGCTAGTAGAAGAGAATATATTATACTATATAAGATAGTGAGTTAAATAAGTGGCTAGTGGCTAATTACTATAAATTGAGAATTAGAAGTAAGTGACATTGGTTGTTATTTAAAAGATTAATAAATGGGCTAAGCCCACTCTTTTTAATATACTCTTGTCACAGTTGTCTTAGGACTTAGATATACTAAGGTCTTATATATTTGACAAGAAGGAAAATAAAAAGAAGGGTTAACAAAAAAGCACGGGAATTGCCGGCAACGTGAGCGAGATAGCAGCCTAAGGATTTTCAACATCAGGTATGGATCAACTTTGGTTCATCAGCAAAATAAGTTACTGTAATGTTTTAAAAGGAATTTAGTGAGGCTAATGATGATCAATGATTGGATAATGAAGATGAGACATAATGATTAATCTAGAGATTATGGGTAAATTATTGGACAATGATTTGGGAGATTTATACAAGGTATATGAGGTATTAAAAATAAAAATAAAAACTACTGCTATGAAAATATTTTGGGATGCAATTTATGTTGGAACTATTGTTAGGAGATATCATGAAATTAAAGTGGGAGACATAGTAAATGTCCAATGATTGACACAAAAATTATGGTAATGATTTAATACAAGGATGAGATTTAAGAATTTGTGGGGAAAAAATAGTTCAACTTACTATTTTTACTTCGGTTGTTTTAATTAAGACATATAATCACTAAACCATGACAGGAAGTAATCATATGGCAATGAGATTACTAACAATATGAAGAATTTGGGTATAAACCAACGTAATGGTTTTTGATGCCACTGTTTTGCAATTTTATACTACTAAAGTGCTTCGTTTGATATTTAACTGTGTACAGAATTTTATTAATTAGACCTGGTGTTGAATTTGAGTTTTATTTTTCCTACAATTATAAAAAATTATTCACCTAGACTAATTAGGACGTGTTATTCAATATTTTGAATAGATTGAGGCCATTGGTGGCCGTTTGATTGGTGTTCTAGACATAACAAGGTGGGGAACTTCTCGTTAGCGAGGTAAGTGAGACTTTAAGCTTTCCTACTTGCTTTTCTAAAATCCGTTTTGAAAGTGTGTTTTTCTCTGCCTGGTCCATGTGTTGGGACAAGCGTGCGCTTGACAGAATCGGTGGTATTAGACCAGCCGCAAATATATTATTTTAATTGAAGTACAAAAAAAAAATTATAAGTTGTTTGATAGTTTGAAACGACTGTGCGCCATGATGTTGAGTTTAATACGGTTGTGCGCCGTGATGTCGAGTTTGATACGGCCGTGCGCCATGATGTTGAGTTCGATATGGTTGTGCGCCATGATGTTGAATTGATACGGTTGTGATCTATGATGTTGGGGCATTGTGTATGCCTTTATACTGTAGACATGTAAGTTTTGACCCTCCCGTGATTTTACACAGTATAGCATTTAAATATTTAGTTTAGGTTTAATATCATTATTTTAAATAGTTTTGACCTTTTTACTTTATTTTATCGCAAAAACGAAAATTATAAAAAAAAATAGTTTCATTTTATAGTCATACTATTTTGCTAGGATTTTTATTTTTATATAACCTTTGAAAAATACCAAAAAAATAATTTATGTTATAAAATAACGACTGTAAAGTAAATAAACTAAAGACAAGTGTAGAGAGAAACTGGTATATTATTGAACTTTCAAACTGATGTACATAATGAATTGAAAACTCCTCTATTTATAGAAATAAGGAAGCAGCTGCGAGGCTTTTCAGGAAGCAACTGCAAGGCTTTTCTTCAGCTGCTTGTAAGTTGTCTGCATGAGCTGCTTATAGTGCTAAATGGATAATCTTCTTAGCAGAGTAATAAATGGACATCCACAATATAATAATTTCATAACAGTTTCAACTTTAATTTTTAGTTTTGTTTTTAATATAATAATTTATTAAAATCAATTAAGAGTTATTTTATATTTTTCTTATAAGTATTTTAGAAGCAACTTCTTAGCCCAATTTTGTAGATTTAGAGCCAAACTCACACCTAAGCCCATAATTCTCAAGCACATTCCCCTTAGCCCAATACCTATTAACCTAACCCTAAAACATATACCCCTATAAAAGGCCCTTTAATTTTCATCACACAAAGGAGGAAGGACCCTGCCCCTGCCGAAAATAGAGAAACGGCGCACACCCCACATCGGCCAGCTCCCCTAACTCACTAAAAAAAATTCAATTCTAAATCCATTTCCATTGTCAACCACATCTGCCGGCACCCCCTCCCCAAACCTTTCCCATAATTGTTTGATCTCTTTTCATTCCTTTTCTCAATCTTTATTTCTTCCTTTCTCGTATTTCAATTATAAAAGTTTAGTCCATCTTTCCTTCTTTGAACTCCATTAATCTCTCGGTTCTCACCAAAATTAGCTCATAATTAGTGCAAAGATTGATATGTTTCACTCGTTTCTTCTTACCAAAATAGAGTTTCTTACCAATGAAGTCCAGTTGAAATTCCTGAGACGGTTCTGAGGTTTTTTAAGCAGAGTAAGATTTCGGCGAGGATTTCTGATCGACAATGGTCTTCTGTTTGCGTTCCATCGAAGTTGTCGTCGAGAAGCTCTTGTTCGAAGTCTTTGTTCCAGGTTCCGGCCTTAAGTCGATTTTGGGTCTACGATCTGTCATGATTGGTCGTTGTATGAATTTTGCTGGAAGCTTTGTTCAATGGAAAATCTTTGCTTCAGTTAAGGTCCATTCTCAATTTGTCTTTGCTATGGATTAGTTGAATATTATGTTTGTTTGCTTCTGATAAATCATTTAATTGCTTTATTTTAGTTTAAAACCTTGAATGCTTGTTTGAATTGTTGAACTACATGAAGCCATAAAATATAATACTCTCACTAGTGTTAGCTTACTGGGTCTGGGCTCAGGATGCACATAATGGATATAATTTTCTTTTTTTTTGAAAAATTTGGTTTCATAGGCTTTCAATGCCAAATTTGTGCTTGGAACGATTTAGTTGCTTCAACTTTAAGTAGGTGAATACTACTTCTCTTGTTATTCTTGTCAATATATAAGAACTACAAGCATCAATTGATTTATTTAAGATTCTGAAAGAGAAATTGAATAAATTGCAAGCATCACCTGGATAGTATTTTATATATTTTATGTTGATATACAACTGGCATACATCAACCTTTAATGATTCAATACCTCTGGTTTAAATTCCTAAGCTTACTCAGTTCCTGATGTTTCTTTATGGAGGTATTCTTTGCAGCAGAATTGTAAAAGTATATGGATTCATGTGAGTTAAACAAGGATAAACAAATCATCGTGACCATGGGTATGGTTCCCGTGGCATGGTCACGATACGTAAACTTTATTCGGGTATGCATTTTATGTGACCCGGCCATAACTTCAGACAATAATAAAATCACATGTTGCAATCGCGGGTGCATTTCATGTGACGCGGTTTGCAACGTGTCCAAAAATAACAAGTGCACGTCATCGTGACTTGTATTAAAATAATTTTATAAATATTATAAGCAGCTAAAACTTAAAAAGGCTAAATGCACAATAGGCTAAAATATGTAAATAATCAGATAATTTAGGTCAAATATTAATAGTTAAGCGGCCATGCTAGAACCATGAAACTTGGGAATGCCTAACACCTTCTCCCGAGTTAACAGAATTCCTTATCCGGATTTCTGGTTCGCAGACATTTTAAACAGAGTCAAAATTTCCTCGGTTTGGGATTTTAAAATAAAACGGTGTCCCGGAGCATCGTCAAAAATCTGGGTGGCGACTCTGAAAAATAATAAATACATCCCAAATCAGAATAATGTCACTTAAAGTGGACAAACTCCCTTATTGCCCTTCATTAATCCGGGGGTGGAAAAAGGAGGTGTGACAGCTCTGGCGACTCCGCTGGGGAATTAGAACCCAGAATCTATTGTTCAGGGTTCAAGAATTCGAGCTTACAATAAACTGTTTTATTTGGCTTTATTATCTGATTTTTACATGTTTAAACCTAACGTTCTAAGTGTCGCTTTTTACCGCTTTGATATTATCTGAACTGTATATAAATTGTGTTGAAACCCTCTTCTCTCTGAGTCTTCTAAATCATCTGGGAAGTGTGCACTTCGTGTGACTTCTTTTTTGTTAGAGTCATATCCAATTTTTAGAACGTGGTACGAACAAATTGCAAATCCGGTGAAGCTTCTGTATTCCTGGTATGCTGCCCCGACCTCGGCTCGAGCTGTCCGCTCGGGTAAGCCTCGTCTAGAACAAAACCCCGGGATTCAAAACTTAGAATGACATAACCTTATGTCGGATCCCTAGTAAGTACGTTGTTTGCATCACGTGCATTTGACTTAGGGGACTCAACACAGGGGTTGGGTTCGTCTAGGACAAATGAACCCGAAATAAAGGACCATCCTGATGCATCTTACCTGCTATGTTTTGCATTATTTTGTTTCGGCTTGCATGTTGGCCGGCTTTTAGAATAAAAAAGAAAAGAAAAAACAAAGAGTGAGAGGTAGGTATTCGAAACCTGAAACTCCGTCTAAAAAATAAGAAAGAAAATAAATGAATGTTCTCAAAAGTCATGTTTCCCCGGTTCCGTCAAAACTGGCAGAACTATGCAGGTCTGATTCTCACTGGATGTGGGATACGTAGGTAAACCTCATCGGTTCCGGGCCCCAGTTTTTAAAAAATTCAAAAATATTTTTCTTTAATTCCTTTTTAGGAGTCTTTCTTTTAGAAAATCCTGGAAAAAAAACTAAGAAAATTTTTATACCAAAAAATATTTTATTTGTAGGAGTCTTTCATTAGAAAAAATAAGAGACAAATAAAATAAAAAATCCAAAAAAAGTATTTTCTTTCTTCTTTAGAAGTCTTTCTTTAAAAAAAAATTCGAAAAAATAAAATAAAAAAAGGATAAAATCAAAAATCCAAAAATATTTTCATTCTTCTTTCGAAAATCAAAAAGAAAATTCAAGCTTCAAAAATATTTCTTTTTTCTTTAGAATTATTTCTTTCTTAAATTCAAAATAAAAGTCCAAAATTCCAAAAATATTTCTTTTCTTCTTTAGAAATTTTTCTTTCGAAATTCCAAAAAGAAATATATATTTTCTTTCTTCTTTAGAAGTCTTTCTTTTCAAAAATTCTCAAAAAAAAAAAAAAATAAATAAATCTAAATCCATAAATATTTTCTTTCTTCTTTTTAAGTCTTTGTTTCAAAAAAAAAAAAAATAAAAAAAAAAAAATATATATATATATATATATCTATTTAAAATCACAAAAAAAAAAGAGTTAGTTTATGTCCCTTATGCCCGATCTTCCCGAACTACGCAAGATCTGATTCATGTCGCGTCATGATATGTAGGCAATCCCCATAGGATTCGATAGCCATAAAAAATAGAAAAAAATAATAGAAAAAGAAAGTGAAAAAGAAAAGAAAAGAAAAGAAGAGAGCGACAAAAAAAAAAAGAGAAAAGAAAAAAAAAAGAAAAAAAAAAGAAAAAGAGAAAAAGAGAGTGTTTATTCTAACACGCTTGTTGTTTTGAAACAAAATCTAGACAAAGGTGGTCGGTTTGTTGGTTGGCAATGGAAAGTCACAAAAACAATCCAAGATCTCTCGGAAATAAAAGCATCTTCTCAACCGAAGAAAGAAGAACCACTATCATTGATCCAACTAAGGTCACGAAAAGACAAGTAGACAAGTTGGTGACAAAATGGAGGCAAATGTTGGCTGACTTCTACTAGTTCTGAGCAACAAGATATGCTTTGCTTGGGATGATTTGATGACGGGGAGACATAAAAATGCTTTCAAGTCCTTTGAGAGTTAGTTGCTATGAAATCTCACATATCGTCGGTCCTGAAATCCGATAGTCAATATTGGGAACGGTTTGATGAAAAAGTCAAATTTTGAGTGTTGAATCTAAAGCGATAAAAGGGACCGAATGTCGTAGTAGGGCTGATGTGCAACTTTGGGGCTAAGATGTTGCTTAGCAACTGGAAAGTCACTCTTCTTTTAGCCATGGTAGCTTATTTTGTCGTCTTTTCTTCTTCTTTTGGTATCATCAGACATTTCTATCCTTTATTCAACAAAAAAAAAGTAGTCAGTCATTTGTGTCTATTTTATGCATAGTTCTTTTCACGCTAGTTCTAGTGACATGACATGCATGCGGAAATTTTGGCCAGATCTTAAAAAACCGATAAAGAGACGCTTTTGAGGATGAATAAAGAGTTGAAACACTTTGGAATTAAGGTCGAGTAAAATTCACCTTCAATTCATTGTGAAGATCGAGTTTGAGGATTTTTTTTAATCAATTGAAGTTTGGTCGAAAGCTTGACATTAATGGACGGAAAGTGTCTTTCGACCACGACACCAAGAAGATAGACATGTTCATCAACTCTATGATCGCAAAAAGATAATATGTTTTGGCGTTCTCGAGGCTGTGAGGCCCTTTTTCTTCCATCTAAACACTTTATACCCTTCTCTACCCCTTTTGAGCTGGTGTCATTCTTCTTTGACCACCCTCTCTTGGAATCAAGTTTAGAGTCAAAACTGCAAGAAAAGAAAAAGTGGAGAAAATGAAAAAAATCCATGCCCCAAGAGTACAAACTGAGGCAACTCTTACAAAGTTCAAATGAAAAAAAAAAGAGAAGAAATGAACAGTCTGAGATCTATGCCCTAAAAAAAAATGGGGTAATTTGTTTTGAAAAAAAAAAAGAAAAAGAAAGAAAAATGAGAAACAAAAACATGAGAAAAATAAAGAAAGATGAAAAATAGTTAGGTCAGATGTTTGACTACGTTAGACCTGATTTCTTTAAAAAAGGAATACGTAGGCAGCCTTACATGGTTTGGTCCAACCAAATAAGAATCCAAAAAAAAAATCCAGAAAAATCCCCAGTAGCTAAAACTGGGGCAGAAATTTTATTTTACTTTTGAAAGAGTCGATTCCAAGAGTTGTAAGCCTACAACCCTTCATTTTGAGTGTACTTTGAGCCTTCATGCCGACTTTTCTTTCCAACCCTATCCAAAAATCAACTAAGGAATGAAATATCCTAGGTTGGAAAAGAGACTAGGGAGTGGAGACCATATGTCTAGAAATAAAATCAACTAGGGAATGGAGACCCTATGTTGGAAAGAAGACTAGGGAGTGGAAACCCTATGTCTAAAAATAAAATCAACTAGGGATTGGAGACCCTATGTTGGAAAGAAAACTAGGGAGTGGAGACCCTATGTCTAAAAAAATAAAATCAACTAGGGATTGGAGACCCTATGTTGGAAAGAAGACTAGGGAGTGGAGACCCTATGTCCAAAAAAAAAATCAACTAGGGATTGGAGACCCTATGTTGGAAAATGAGACTACTGAATTGTGTACCTATGCTAAAATGAATCAAGAAGGATTTTTTTTTTTGTTTTCTGACTTTTTTNCTAGGGATTGGAGACCCTATGTTGGAAAGAAGACTAGGGAGTGGAGACCCTATGTCCAAAAAAAAAATCAACTAGGGATTGGAGACCCTATGTTGGAAAATGAGACTACTGAATTGTGTACCTATGCTAAAATGAATCAAGAAGGATTTTTTTTTTTGTTTTCTGACTTTTTTTTTTGGTATCTTAGGAGAAAGATTCATCAGACTAAGACGTTTATCCTAGGAGAAAGATTCATCAGACTAGGTTTTCTTTACCTTAGGAGAAAAATTCATCAGACTAAGACATTTATCATAGGAGAAAGATTCATCAGACTAGATTTTTTTTTATTATCTTAGGAGAAAGATTCATCAGACTAAGATTTTTATCCTAGGAGAAAGTTCATCAGACTAGGTCTTCTATCTTAGGAGAAAGATTCATCATACTAAGATTTTGATCCTAGGAGAAAGTTCATCAGACTATGTCTATTTTTTATTATCTTAGGAGAAAGATTCATCAGACTAAGATTTCTATCCTAGGAAGAAAGATTCATCATACTAGGTTTTCTTATCTTAGGAGAAAAATTCATCAGACTAAGACGTCTATCCTAGGAGAAAGATTCACCGGACTAGGTTTTCTATCTTAGGAGAAAGATTCATCAGACTAAGACGTTGATCCTAGGAGAAAATTCATCAGACTAGGTCTTTTTGTTTGTATCTTAGGAGAAAGATTCATCAGACTAAGACGTTGATCCTAGGAGAAAATTCATCAGACTAGGTCTTTTTGTTTGTATCTTAGGAGAAAGATTCATCAGACTAAGATTTCTTTTGGGAGAAAATCCATCAGACTAGGACTTTTTATCCTAGGAGAAAAATGTGAAGAGCAATGGCAACATTTATGCACACTAGCAAGACAAATAAAGGCAAAGATTTGAGAAACTTCCCTTTGTCGGCTCTTCTCTTCTTCTTTTTTTTTTCTTTTTCTTTCTTTTCTCTTTTTTTTTTGTTTTTGACCCAACTTCCTTGCACTACTTTGTTCCTGTTTCAAACAAAGAAAATTTTGTCAGTTTTAAAAGTGGTGGTCAGTTTGTGGCCTTGAATCTTGGGCAGCTTGGCATTTTGCTCAATCAGCTTGAGTCAATTTCAAGCTCTGCATCAACCCTGATTGTTTTACACTTGGTACCATTTTTATTTGTGGATCAGTCGGCCTTATCTCAAAAGAAGAGATTTATTTTCTTGGATAACCTTTTCTTATATCGTGAATGGGTTTTGCTTTTGAGCAATTTGTCTGTCAGAGAGAATCACAACTGGTAAGTGCCTTTTGAACGATGTGCACACTTCATAGTCCTTGTTCGGTACTACAAAGGATCTCCGATTAACCTTGAGGCTATCTTTGCTTGCTTCAACCGAATAGGCTGACAAGATTCTTTTGGGGGGAAGCATCTGCATGAATCCCCAATGCATGTTGACTGTAACATTGGATTGCTGGCCAAACTCATTTTTGTGCAACTGAAAAGCTGATAGCATATTTTAAAATCTTTTCTTGCTTGTTTTGACAAAGACTGACTCAGAGTGAAGGACACCATGACGCAAATAAAGAAGTATTAACAAGCAATGCCCCTGTCGGAAGGACAGAAGGAAGAGGATTTTTTTTTTGCGGTAACTAGCCTTAATGATTATGACATGAATTTTGGACTCAACGGCATGATCTATCAAACTGGTCTAATCTTTCCTTTTACCATTCCTATGACCTTTGAAGTCGGGCTTGTTTGNCTTTTTTTTTTGTGAGCAACTTGACAGTGTTCTATATCGTGTGACAACCGTTGCTCATTGCACGCTTCTCTTGGCATTCTTGAAGGCATATTAGGAGGTATTTATTTGGAAGGAGCCAACATAGGGTCTCCAATCCCTAGTTGATTTTATTTTTGGACATAGCCTCTCCACTCCCTAGTCTTCTTTCCAACATAGGGTCTCCAATACCTAGTTGATTTTATTTTTGGACATAGGCTCTCCACTCCCTAGTCTTGTTTCCAACATAGGGTCTCCAATCCCTAGTTGATTTTATTTTTGGACATAGGCTCTCCACTCCCTAGTCTTCTTTCCGATATAGGGTCTCCAATCCCTAGTTCATTTATTTTTTAGACATAGGGTCTCCACTCCCTAGTCTTCTTTACAACATAGGGTCTTCAATACCTAGTTGATTTTATTTTTTAGACATAGGGTCTCCACTCCCTAGTCTTCTTTCCAACATATGGTCTCCAGTCCCTAGTTGATTTTATTTTTAGACATAGGGTCTCCACTCCCTAGTCGTTTTTCCAACCTAGGATATTCCATTCCTTAGTTGATGCCAACATAGGGTTCCCACTCCCTAGCAGACACTAGCATAACCTAGTGAGCCCCCCAGGCAACAACATGACCATTGACCTTTCCAGACACCAGCATAACCTGGTGATCTTTTCTTCTCCAGACATTGGCATAACCCAATGATCTCTTTTCCCCAGGAAATAGCATAACCCGTTGACCTTTCCAGACACCAGCATAACCTGGTGATCTCTTTTCTTGACAACGGCATAACCCGTTGATCCTCCCCCCAGACACCGGCATAACCTGGTGATCTTTTCTTGACGACAGCATAACCTGTCGATCTTATCCAACATAGGGTCTCTAATCCCTAGTTGATTTTACCTTTTAGGCATAGGGTATCCACCCCTAGTCTGCATTCACTCCGGGTACACTATTCCCGACCTTTTATTACTTTCAATAATAAAGTAGCATAGATTCCTTTGCAATAACTCACGAAATTTTCCTAGTGAAAACTGGGGCAGAAAAATTTCGTTCGTTTGTTTTGATTTTGCGCAGATTACAATTTAGGACAATGGATTCGAGACGATCAAAAGAAGATGTCTCAATTCAAAATAAAAGAAAAGAAGAAAAGAAAAGAGTTGAACCCCAAAGTATAGAAGCGGAAAAGATGTGGACTGCTCAAGACAGATTGAAGTCACAAGCTATGTATGTCCATTCTTGATCCAAAAAAGCTGTAGAAGAATGAACCAGCACCTGAAACCAACAAGCATTAAGATTCAGATCAGAGTCTGCATGAAGAACCAACCAAGACTCAAGACCAAGCTTCAGAAGACTCATAGATAGGAATCTTGTAACTCGTAGCTGATAGGCTTAGTTAGTCTTTTCTTTTTGATTTTGATGTATTAACGGGACCGCGAACCGGAGCCTCGGACAGAACCTCGCTCGACTTTGCAACTCATCATTCCATCACTCTCCTTGAACTACACGCGACCTGATTCCCTTATAACTCGGGATATGTAGGCTGTCCAAAACTAGGACTCGGTCACATCCTCCTTACTTTTAAGTTTTCTACACTTTTAAATAAAGGTCGGGTCAAAACATGTCTTGTTGTTCTTTATCTTAAAACTTTTTTCCAGTCAAAGAGGGGCAGCTATAGACATGTAAGTTTTGACCCTCCCCGTGATTTCACACAGTATAGCATTTAAATATTTAATTTAGGTTTAATATCATTATTTTAAATAGTTTTGACCTTTTTACTTTATTTTATCGCAAAAACTAAAATTATAAAAAAAAAATAGTTTCATTTTGTAGTCATACTATTTTGCTAGGATTTTTATTTTTATATAACCTTTGAAAAATACCAAAAAATTAGTTTCAACTTAAATTCTTAGTTTTGTTTTTAATATAATAATTTATTAAAATCAATTAAGAGTTATTTTATATTTTTCTTATAAGTATTTTAGAAGCAACTTCTTAACCCAATTTTGTAGATTTAGAGCCCAACTCAGACCTAAGCCCATAATTATCAAGCTCATTCACCTTAGCCCAATACCTATTAACCTAACCCTAAAACATATACCCCTATAAAAGGCCCTTTAATCTTCATCACACAAAGGAGAAAGGACCCTGCCCTTGCTGAAAATAGAGAAATGGCGCACACCCCATATCGGCCAGCTCCCCTAACTCACTAAAAAAAATCCAATTCTAAATCCATTTCCATTGTCAACCACATCTGCTGGCACCCCCTCCCCAAACCTTTCCCATAATTGTTTGATCTTTTTTCATTCCTTTTCTCAATCTTTATTTCTTCCTTTCTCGTATTTCAATTATAAAAGTTTAGTCCATCTTTCCTTCTTTGAACTCCATTAATCTCTCGGTTCTCACCAAAATTAGCTCCTAATTAGTGCAAAGATCGATATGTTTCACTCATTTCTTCTTACCAAAATAGAGTTTCTTACCAATGAAGTCTAGTTGAAATTCCTGAGACGGTTCTGAGGTTTTTTAAGCAGAGTAAGATTTCGGCGAGGTTTTTTGATCGACAACGGTCTTCTGTTTACGTTCCATCGAAGTTATCGTCGAGAAGCTCTTGTTCGAATTCTTTGTTCCAGGTTCCGTCCTTAAGTCGATTTTGGGTCTAGGATCTGTCATGAGTGGTAGTTGTATGAATTTTGCTGGAAGCTTTGTTCAATGGAAAATCTTTGCTTCAGTTAAGGTCCATTCTCAATTTGTCTTTGCTATGGATTAGTTGAGTATTATGTTTGTTTGCTTCTACTAAATCATTTAATTGCTTTATTTTAGTTTAAAACCTTGAATGCTTGTTTGAATTGTTGAACTACATGAAGCCATAAAATATAATACTCTCACTAGTGTTAGCTTACTGGGTTTGAGCTCATGATGCACATAATGGATATAGTTTTTTTTTTTAAAAAAAAAAAATTGGTTTCATATGCTTTCAATGCCAAATTTGTGCTTGGAACGATTTAGTTGCTTCAACTTTAAGTAGGTGAATACTACTTCTCTTGTTATTCTTGTCAATATATAAGAACTAGAAGCATCAATTGATTTATTTAAGATTCTGAAAGAGAAATTGAATAAATTGCAAGCATCACCTGGATAGTATTTTATATATTTTATGTTGATATACAACTGGCATACATCAACCTTTAATGATTCAATACCTCTGGTTTAAATTCCTAAGCTTACTCGATTCCTGATGTATCTTTATGGAGGTATTCTATGCAGCAGAATTGTAAAAGTATATGGATTCATGTGAGTTAAACAAGGATAAGAAAATCATCGTGGCCATGAGTATGGTTCCCGTGGCATGGTCACGATACATCAGCTTCATTCGGGTGTGCATTTTATGTGACCCGACCATAACTTCAGACAATAATAAAATCACATGTTGCAATCGCGGGTGCATTTCATGTGACGCGGTTTGCAACGTGTCCAAAAATAACAAGTGCACGTCATCGTGACTTGTATTAAAATAATTCTATAAATATTAAAAGCGGCTAAAACTTAAAAAGGCTAAATGCACAATAGGCTAAAATATGTAAATAATCAGATAATTTAGGCCAAATATTAATAGTTAAGCGACCGTTCTAGAACCACGGAATTCGGGAATGCCTAACACCTTCTCCCAGGGTAACAGAATTCCTTATCCGGATTTCTGGTTCGCAGACATTTTAAACAGAGTCAAAATTTCCTCGGTTTGGGATTTTAAAATAAAATGGTGTCCCGGAGCATCGTCAAAAATCCGGGTGGTGATTCTGAAAAATAATAAATAAATCCCAAATCAGAATAATGTCACTTAAAGTGGAAAAACTCCCTTATTACCCTTCATTAATCCGGGGGTGGAAAAAGGAGGTGTGACATATATATCACTTGTGCATTGTGTATGCTCTGTTACATATTCGAGGCATTGTGGTGCCGTTGTGGACCCGTATGTGTGTTTCTTTCACTGTAATTATGATAAGTCCTTAGTGGGTATTCTTGTTGGTAAATTCTTAAGAAATCTGGTGATACACATATATTGAGTTATTGTATGGTTATCATATTTACTATATCACTCCTGTTGTGGCGTGTTTGTATTTTCTAACACTTGTTCTAGAGGTATTTAAAGTGGCGGGTCGAGGATCTTACTGGGTTATATTTACGTATAACTCACTCCTTACATGCACCTCTATGCAGATTCCGTTGCGGGAGATAGAGCTAGTGGCTGACGAGTTCGTTGAGTGGATCCTATTGCTGAGGTGAGCCGCCGCATTATCCGTGGAGGCCGTTGTTTCAGCTCTACCTATATTATGTCTATTATTTCTTTCGGGTTTGCATGCCCGTCACTCAAACTTCTATTACTCCATTAGATGCTCCACATTCTTAGTATGTATTTGGGTTAGAGATTTAGTATTTGCGCGCTCTTTAGATTATAAATAAATTATGAGCTTAGTCGAATAATTATTTCGTATTTAATAATATTTAGTGTTTTTGGGCTAGTACGTGTTTCTCTCTATACTTTTATAACAGGTTAAGAGTATAGGAATTGGTTCGCCTAGCGGGCAGTATAAGCTAGGTGTCAGTCATGTTTAGGGGGTAGTTTGGAACGTGACAAAGTTGGTATCAGAGTGTAGGCTTTAAGTCCCGGGTCATGGAGCAATGTTTAGTAGGGTCTTGCTCATGGGTGTGTAGGCGCCCATACTTATGATCTTGAGACTACTAAGCATTTATGATGTTGTCCTTTCTTTCATTCCTTCCATCGTGCGTTGATATAACTTAAGCTTGACTTTGGATTGTTTCTTTCGCAGATGGCTAGGACACGCACACCCTCATCTTATAGACGTGGTGCTGGACGGGGTACTTCCCGAGGTGGTGGTCAAGTTGGAGCTCATCATACTAGAGCTTAGACTATTAGACAGGCTGCTCTTCAGTCTGAAGTTGTGAACACGGGTCAATCCCAAGCTACTATGCGAGATCGAGTGCAAGAACAATTGGTTCATGATGCTCCACCACCAGTCCCAGTTAATATGCCTACGGTTACCTTACCTGCAGATACAATGGTGAGGTTGTTGAATGTGTTGGAGGCATTAGTGCCTACTCAGGGTGGACTTCCGACTCCCATACTACTTCGCAGGCGCAAGCACATGTTTAGTTGAATGTAGCAACTCTTCAAATGGCCCCTCAGCAAGTCGTTCAGCCAGTCGCAAATACAGGGAAGCCTAAGGATCTTAAGAACTTCATGGATCTTAATCCACCAGAGTTCGATGCTACACATGCTTCTATTGAGCCCCAGTAATTCATTCAGCGTTTTGAGAAGATACTATCAACTTTGGGGCTGAAGGAGACTCGAGGGGTGGAATTTTCTACTTTTCTATTTTCAGGATCTGCAGAGTCATGGTGGAATTCAGTTCTGAGAGGTAGACAAGCAGGGTTTCCACCTATTACTTGGTCAGAGTTTTCATCTATGTTTATGGATAGGTTCGTTCCACTGAGCAAGCGGGATGACATGAGACATCAGTTCGAGCAACTGCACCAGGGCAGTATGACGGTTACAGAGTATGAGGCTAAGTTCACTAAGTTAGCCAGTTATGCACCTTTTCTAGTTACAGATGAGCATGAGAAGGTAAGGAGGTTCGTGGATGGGCTTGAGCATCGTTATCGGGGTCCTGTGGTTAGGGATGTTTGAGGTGGTTCGTACGAAGAGGTAGTGGATACTGCCCTGTGTTATGAGTCTTATCAAGAGAGGGACAAGACCGAGCGAGAAAGAAAAAGGGCTCGTAGCGCAAGCGGGTTTAGTGGGGCTCCATCTGGGGGCAAGAGTGGTTTTAATCATGGGCAATTGAGACCCACTCAGTCAGAGTTAGTGGTGCAGTCTTTTAGGAGTATTTATCCAGCTAAATAGGGGCAACAACAGATACATAGGAAGGAAAATGGCTCATATTAGTTAGGTCAACATCTGAGGTGTTCGAATTGTGGTAGAAATCACACTGGTCGTTGTTTTGGAACAGATGGGGCTTGTTTTACTTGTGGCCAAAAAGGACATATTGCTAAGTATTGTCCTAAAGGATATTATGCTACTATCCATGCTACTCCACAGCCGCAGAGAACGTTTACAGGTACACAGACTCCGACTCAGCTAGCTAGAGTCGCTCCGCAGGTTGCTCGTGGACAGGGTCGGCAAGGTGCACAGACTACTCAGGGAGCGGGTAGGCCACCGAGATTCTTTGTTATGTCCAGACAGGATGCTGAGGCATCTAATGCAGTAGTCACAGGTATTATCACTATCGGTTCTTATGGGGCTTATGCTCTTATTGATCCTGGTTCTACGTATTCATATGTATCTCCATCATTTTCCATATACTTAGAACGAGGAGTTGAGTCTCTTAATGTGGCTTATATTATGGTGACCCCAGTGGGGGAGACTATATCTGTGGATAGAGTCTATAGAGACTGTGTGATAATTATTCAGGGCAGGGACACCGTGGTGGATCTACTAGTGTTGCATATGTCCGACTTTGATGTAATTATGGGTATGGATTGGTTAGCGTCATGTTATGATTCAACTGACTGTCATTCCAAGCTTATACATTTTTATTTTCCTGGAGAACCATGTTTAGTGTGGAAAGGCAGAACTCCTCTAACTCAGGGAAAAATAATATCCTATGTAAAAGCACGTCGAATGATTAATAATGGGTGTTTGGGTTTTATTGCTACCGTTCATGATACGCACTTGGAGGATGTTACTATTGATAGTGTTCCAGTGGTTCAAGAATTTGCTGATGTGTTTCCAAAAGATTTACCCGGGCTGCCTCCGACAAGAGAAATTGAGTTCAGTATTGATTTGGTGCCAGGAACTCAACTTATCTCTATTCACCCATACCGTATGACTCCAGCGGAGTTGAGAGAACTAAAGGTTCAACTTCAAGAGCTACTTGATAAGGGATTGAGCAGGCCTAGTGTGTCGCCTTGGGGTGCACCTATGTTATTTGTTAAAAAGAAAGATGGCACGATGAGAATGTGTATTGATTACAGGCAACTGAATAAGTTGACGATCAAGAATAAATATCAGTTGCCACGTATTGATGATCTATTCGACCAACTACAAGGTGCAACTCACTTTTCAAAGATTGACCTGGGATCGGGTTATCATCAGTTGAGAATTAAGATTGAGGATATATCCAAGACAGCGTTTCGGACCAGGTACGAGCATTTTGAATTTTTGGTGATGTCTTTCGAGCTTACTAATGCCCTCGCAGCATTTATGGACCTCATGAACCGGGTATTCAAACCATTCTTAGATCATTTTGTGATTGTATTTATTGATGACATTTTGGGCTACTCTTGAAGTGACGCAGAACATGAACAACACTTGAGAGTTGTGATACAGAAACTTAGGGAGCGAAAGCTTTATGCCAAGTTCTCAAAGTGTGAATTTTGGTTGGATACAGTTTCCTTTTTGGGACATGTGGTGTCACGAGATGGGATTCAAGTTGATCCAAAGAAGATAGAGGCAGTTCGAGATTGGCCTCGTCCCACTACTCCTACAGAGATACGTAGCTTCTTAGGCCTAGCTGGATATTATAGAAGGTTTGTTGAGGGTTTCTCAAAGATATCCACTCCATTGACTCGATTGCCTCAGAAGGGTGTTGCATTTCAGTGGTCAAATGAGTGTGAAGAAAGTTTCCAGAAGTTGAAGACCGCACTGACTACAACTCTGATTTAGACACTACCTACAGGTGCAAGGGGTTTTACTATTTATTGTGATGCGTCTCTAATCGGTTTAGGTTGTATGCTGATGCAGAATGGAAAGGTTGTAGATTATGCTTCTCGGCAACTAAAGAACCATGAAAAGAATTATCCAACTCATGACTTGGAATTTGCTGCGATCGTATTTTCACTTAAGATTTGGCGTCACTATCTTTATGGTGAGCCGTGTGAAATCTACATTGATCACAAGAGTATGCAATATATATTTAAGCAAAGAGATCTGAATATGAGGCAGAGATGGTGGTTAGAATTACTTAAAGATTACGATCTTACTATTTTATATCATCCTGGGAAGGCGAATGTGGTGGCAGACGCCTTGAGTAGAAACTCTATGGGTAGCTTGNAATGGCAAGGTTGTAGCTTATGCTTCTCGGCAGCTAAAGAACCATGAAAAGAATTATCCAACTCATGACTTGGAATTGGCTGCGATCGTATTTGCACTTAAGATCTGGCGTCACTATCTTTATGGTGAGCCGTGTGAAATCTACACTGATCACAAGAGTCTGCAATATATATTCAAGCAAAGAGATCTGAATCTGAGGCAGAGACGGTGGTTAGAATTACTTAAAGATTACGATCTTACTATTTTATATCATCCTGGGAAGGCGAATGTGGTGGCAGACGCCTTGAGTAGAAAGTCTATGGGTAGCTTGGCCCGATTTACTACTGAAGAACGACCTATGGTTATGGATATTCAGACATTGGCCAATCGGGGGGTGCGTATTGACCATACATTGCCAGGTAGATTACTTGGGGGTTTGGTAGCACAANGGTGAGCCGTGTGAAATCTACACTGATCACAAGAGTCTGCAATATATATTCAAGCAAAGAGATCTGAATCTGAGGCAGAGACGGTGGTTAGAATTACTTAAAGATTACGATCTTACTATTTTATATCATCCTGGGAAGGCGAATGTGGTGGCAGACGCCTTGAGTAGAAAGTCTATGGGTAGCTTGGCCCGATTTACTACTGAAGAACGACCTATGGTTATGGATATTCAAACATTGGCCAATCGGGGGGTGCGTATTGACCATACATTGCCAGGCAGATTACTTGCGGGTTTGGTAGCACAATCATCCTTGGTTGGACAGGTCAAGGCTCGTCAATTTGAAGATCCCCGTCTAGTTAGACTCCGAGATCGAGTGCAGAATGGTGGTGTTAAGTCATTTGCTATTGATAATGAAGGTGTGTTACGACGGCATGGTAGATTGTGCATCCCCATGGTGGGTGATGTAAAGAAGTTGATTCTTGAAGAGGCTCATAGCTCCCGTTACTCTATCCATGAAGGTGCTACTAAATTGTATCAAGACTTGCGTGAATTGTACTGGTTGAAAGGTATGAAGTATGATACTCTGAAATATGTGACTAGTTGCTTAAATTGTCAGCAGGTAAAATATGAGCACCAAACACCAGGAGGTGTGATGCAGAATTTGATTATCCCTGAGTGGAAGTGGGAAAGGATTACTATGGACTTTGTAGTTGGGTTGCCACGTACGTTTAATAAACATGATTCAGTATGGGTGATAGTGGACAGACTCACAAAGTCCGCACATTTCATACCAGTTCGGGTTACTCATACTGCAGAACAACTAGCAGATATATACCTCCGTGAGATAGTTCGGCTTCATGGTGTGCCTATTTCCATAATATCAGATCGGGGTGCACAATTTATTGCTGAATTTTGGAAATTATTTCAGAAGTCTTTGGGTTCTCAGGTTGAGTTGAGCACAGCTTTTCACCCACAAACGGACGGACAGTCCGAGCGGGTTATTCAAATCTTGGAGGACATGCTTAGAGCTTGTGCAATTGATTTTGGTGGTCATTGGGACGATCAGTTACCGCTAGCAGAGTTTGCTTATAATAACAGCTATCAATCGAGTATACAGATGGCGCCATTCGAAGCTTTATATGGTCGTAAGTGTCGTTCACCAGTTGGATGGTTTGAACCTGGTGAAGCACAGCTATTGGGTCCGGATTTGGTTCAGCAAGCTTTGGAGAAAGTTTCCCTGATACGAGAACGACTTCGGACAGCTCAAAGTAGACAAAAATCTTACGCAGATAAGAGAGTTCGTGATTTAGAGTTCATGAAAGGAGAAAAAGTCTTTTTGAAGGTGTCCCCTATGAAAGGCGTCATGAGATTTGGGCGCAAAGGTAAGCTAAGTCCGAGGTATATTGGTCCGTATGAGATTTTAGATCAAATTGGGTCGGTGACGTATAAACTTATCTTGCCTCCGAGGTTGTCTGCGGTTCACCCCGTATTTCATGTGTCTAGCTTAGACGATATTTTTGTGATGATAGTCATAAGATTCAGCCAGATTATGTGGAGCTTGATGAGAACTTAACTTATGAAGAAGGTCCGATAGCTATTTTGGAGAGGCAAGTGCGACAACTGACATCGAAAAATGTTGCTTCAGTGAAAGTATCATGTGCAACCATCCTACAGAGGAAGCTACGTGGGATTCCGAAGTAGATATGCGAAGCAAGTACCCCAGTTGTTTGAGATGTCATGTACACTTTCTAACTCATTCGAGGGCGAATGTTATTTTTAGTGGGGGAGAATGTAATAACCCAAAATATTTTGATATATTTATTAATTGTGGGATTGAAGAAATAATTTTTTTATATAGTTATTGGACCTAAGCTAGTAGAAGAGAATATATTATACTATATAAGATAGTGAATTAAATAAGTGGCTAGTGGACTAACTACTATAAATTGAGAATTAGAAGTAAGTGACCTTGGTTGATATTTAAAAGATTAATAAATGGGCTAAGCCCACTCTTTATAATATACTCTTGTCAGAGTTGTCTTAGGACTTAGACATGCTAAGTTTTTATATATTTGACAAGAAGTAAAATAAAAAGAAGGGTTAACAAAAAAGCACGAGAAATTGCCGGCAACGTGAGCTAGATAGCAGCCTAAGGATTTTCAACATCAGGTATGGATCAACTTTGGTTCATTAGCAAAATAAGTTACTGTAATATTTTAAAAGGAATTTAGCGAGGCTAATGATGAATTAATGATTGGATAATGAAGATGAGACATAATAATTAATCTAGAGATTATGAGTAAATTATTGGGCAATGATTTGGGGGATTTATACAAGATATATAAGGTATTAAAAAAAAAACTACTGCTATGAAAATATTTCGGGATGCAATTTCTGTTGGAACTATTTTAATTAGGAGATATCATGAAATTAAAGTAGGAGACATAGTAAATGTCCAATGATTGACACAACAATTATGGTAATAATTTAATACAAGGATGAGATTTAAGAATTTGTGGAAAAAAAATGGTTCAACTTACTATTTTTGCTTCAGTTGTTTTAATTAAGACATATAATCACTAAACCATGACAGGAAGTAATCATATGGAAATGAGATTACTAACAATATGAAGAATTTGGGTATAAACCAACGTAATGGTTTCTGATGCCACTGTTTTGAAATTTTATACTGCTAAAGTGCTTCGTTTGATATTTAACTGTGTACAAAATTTTATTAATTAGACCGGGTGTTGATTTTGAGTTTTTTTTGTCCTAAAATTATAAAAAATTATTCACCTAGACTAATTAGGACGTGTTATTCAATATTTTGAATAGATTGAGGCCATTGGTGGCCGTTTGATTGGTGTTCTACACATAGCAAGGTGGGGAACTTCTCGTTAGCGAGATAAGTGAGACTTTAAGCTTTGGTACTTGCCTTTCTAAAATCCGTTTTGAAAGTGTGTTTTTCTATGCCTGGTCCATGTGTTGGGACAAGCGTGAGCTTGGCAGAATCAGTGGTATTAGACCAGCCGCAAACATATTATTTATATATATATATATATATATATATATAAGTTGTTTGATAGTTTGATACGGCTGTGCACCATGATGTTGGGGCATTGTGTATGCCTTTATACATCACCCGAGCATAGTGTATGCTCTGTTACATATTCGAGGCATTGTGGTGCCGTTGTGGACCCGTAGGTGTGTTGGTAAATTTCTTTCACTGCAATTATAATAAGTCCTTAGTGGGTGCCATTGTTGATAAATTCTTAAGAACTCTAGTGCTACACATTTATTGAGTTATTGTATGGTTATCATATTTACTATATCATTCCTGTTGTGGCGTGTTTGTATTTTCTAACACTTGTTCCAGGGTATTTAAAGTGGCGGGTCGAGGATCTTACTGGGTTATATTTACGTATAACTCACTCCTTACATGCACCTCTATGCAGATTCCGTTGCGGGAGATAGAGCTAGTGGATGACGAGTTCGTTGAGTGGATCCTATTGCTGAGGTGAGCCGCCGCATTATCCGTGGAGGCCGTTGTTTCAGCTCTACCTATATTATGTCTATTATTTCTTTCGGGTTTGCATACCCGTCACTCAAACTTCTATTACTCCATTAGATGCTCCACATTCTTAGTATGTAATTTGGGTTAGAGATTTAGTATTTGCGTGCTCTTTAGATTATAAATAAATTATGAGCTTAGTCGAATAATTATTCCGTATTTAATAATATTTAGTATTTTTGGGCTAGTACGTGTTTCTCTATACTTGTATAACAGGTTAAGAGTACAAGAATTGATTCGCCTAGCGGGCAGTATAAGCTAGGTGCCAGTCACATCTAGGGGGTAGTTTGGGACGTGACATGTTGTCTTTACTATAGCAACGTGTTATACAAGTCATATGAAGAGAGAAAAGGGTAATGGAAGTATGGAATAGTCGGCGGACAGTTATTTTTAAATGACTTAGTAGCCGTTTGGCCATAGATTTTGTCAAAATAAACTTGGGTTTTGTGTGAAAAATACATGTTTGGCCATAAATTTTTTCTATATTTTAGCAAAATCCCAAATCCCAATAACTGGTTTTGGGCCAAATTCCTCATAATACACATGTTTGAGAAAAGTGTAATGGAAGTATGGAACAGTCGGTGGACAGTTATTTTCAAATGATTTAGTATCCGTTTGTTCATAGATTTTGTCAAAATAAACTTGAGTTTTATTTGGTAAATACATGTTTGGCCATAAATTTTTCTTATATTTTAGCAAAATTCCAAATCCCAAAACCAGCTCAATAGCTGATTTTGGACTGAATCCCCCATAATACGCATGTTTTTCCAAAATAAATTTGGAAAAGATATTTTAAAAATACATATCCAAATACATTTTCAACTTTAAGACAAATTTTAACCAAAATAAATTTTTTAAAACAGATTTGAAAATATATGGACAGACGCTAGGTTAAGCTTTGAAACTAAATGGAGTACTAAAAAATGGAAAACGCAGGATAATGGTGTACTAAAATATCAAAAGGTGGGGCCCACCTAACTTTTGTGTGGCCTGCGCTCTCCACGTAACAAATAATTCTATCTTCTCAATCTCTATCACTAGTTTTCCCCCACCACCATGCACCGTCGTCATTATGGGCTGCTCCGCCACCCTCCTCCCTTCTCCTCCTCCTCATCTCCACCGTCCCCCCACCTTCAAGCCGCTCCTCAACCGACGCTCACTTCTCTTCCTCTCCACCACCCTCTCATTCCCCGCCACCACCATTTCCACTTCCTCCGCCACCCCACCCCCACAACCAGACACCACCATAACCGAACGTGTCTATTTAGACTTCAGCATTTGCCCTAATTACTTCACAAACAGAACTCTCGGCGATGACTTGTCAAATTGCTCTGATTCCGAACCAATTGGTCGCCTTGTTCTTGGCTTATACGGAAACCTAGTTCCCATAACTGTTTCAAATTTCAAATCTATGTGTACAGGTACCTCTGGTTCAACTTATAAGGGCACTTTGGTCCAGAAAATTTTCCCGGGTCAGTTTTTTATGGCGGGAAGACAGGGTAGGAGAGATAAAGGAGAAGTGAAACCACCGTTGGAGTTAATTAGGAATACAGAGACAATTGAATCTAAAGCTTTTATTTTGGAACATAATAGGGGCGGAATAGTTTCATTGCCTTTGTCTGAGAATGATGATGACGATGATTTGAAGTTGAATCCTAAGTATCATAATGTGGAGTTCTTGATTACGACTGGACCTGGTCCTGCTCCTCAGCTTGATAGCAAGAATATTGTTTTTGGTACTGTTCTTGAAGGTCAGTCCTCATAATCTATAAATTTATAATCTCTTGTAGTTGAGTTAACTTGACTTATATACACTGACAATATGTAGAAGCTTCATGCATTTGTCTATTTTAACTTGTTATAGGAGGTAACATGCATTATATCCCAGTTAATAATAATCTCCATATCTATGAACAGCCAGTGTAGTAATCTCGCATTTATGAGTCGCTAGTTCAACTGTCCCTCGGGGCAGCTAGAAAAGGAGAGGGGCGGTGTGTACAAGGCCCCGGAAGGAATTCACCGCCCTATGGCTGACCGGCGATATGATATTGTAATGTTTCTTTTACCTTGTCGGTGTATAGAAGTTGAACACTTTAGTTAATCCCACTATAGTTCTAAGCTTTACCAATTGAGCTAACGTTGGAAAACTTCTTTATTTTAGTTGGCATATGCATTTTTAGTGTAAAATGGTGCCTTGATATAGTGTATGTTGTGACAAACTCAAATGTTTGGTTAAGAAAGTCTGTCAAATATGTTTTGATTAGAGAAATACGGATGAATATTTTATTGAGATAATGGACCTAGTGAAGCAGGATGGACAGAGTATTGACTAGTCAATCCCAAGTAATTTGGAATTGAGGCATAGTTGATTGACTGATTAGTCCATGTCGATCCCAAGTAATTTGGGATCGAGGCGTAGTTGATTGACTGATTAGTCCATAGATATATCGTATGGATGTGTAGTTCTAGAATCAGTCTGTTACTTTGCTATATTGTGCCATTTGTTTAAGTTTTATATAACCTTATTGTTGGTTTTAATGGTATAAATTCAGAGCCATTTTCTTTACTAAGTAAGCTATTTCTTTTCTTTTTTTTTTCCGAGCAAAACTGCACATTCCATCCCTGAGACTTCAATTTGGTTCTTATATTTTTGGTTGAGTGATTAAAGACCTCACTTTTAATGGTTCAATCGAAAGAAGGCTTTGTTATTATATATGAACAGGCGCCCGCCAGATGACATGCTAGCTCGATCAAAAACCTTAGGGTTTCTCAAGCTTTATCCTCTGTGTTTACAATTGATTCTGACTTCTATCTCCCCTCCTTTTAATCATCCTGTCTGCTGCTCAAACCAGTAGCAGAGGCGCTTCTGAGCCTTGCATTCTTGTAAGAAAGTCTTCTTAAATGGAAAAATGGGACGGGATGTGCGCATAATGAGTTTCTTTGATTGCTGGTGAAATGCTGCATTAGATGCTAATTGACTTGTTCACCCACTATCTTAGTCAATTCAGCTACCTGTTAATTTGCTTTGCTCTGTTGTTGTGCAGTGAGATATTGCTGTGGCATTACTTGAGATTTAATATTGCCAATTGTTGATAGGATTCAAGTCTTGCTCTCTATCATTTAATCAACTGTCTCTTGTAGAGGAAAAAAAAAATAGGACAACAGATTATGCAAATTCACAGTAAAGAAAGACTCGATGTAAAAGCTATAAAGCAAGACTCAATATAAAAGCTTCCGGTTTAAACATGCTGTGAAGTGGGCTAAACTCACATCCATGAACAGTGAAAAGCTACTCATCCAACATATTTTCTTCAAGGTTTACATTCATCGCTCAACGAGCGAAACAAGATGAGAGGGTCGGCCTAGTGGATGGACAATTCACCTCCAATCATGAGGTTGGGAGTTCGAGTCACCAAGTGGGAAAAGAGGGAAAGACTATTATTGGCTCCTGGGGATGGGATTCCTTATGAAAAAATAAAACTAAAGAAAGGACCTTTTGGGATGGTATAAAATGACCCTATGCTCCTGGAGCAGGGGCGAAGCCATGTGTGGCGAACGGTGGTCAACTGTATACCCTTAATCAAAAAATTATACTGTGTGTAGGATAAAATATTACTTGTTATTGATTAAAAAAGATTGACTTTGAACACCCTTTAATAGCCCACTTGCAAAGGGTGTTCAAAATTATTGAATTTTTTGGCTTCGCCACTATCCTAGAGGGATAAATGAAAGAAAAAGATTGGTTCGTTCCCTTTTTATATATATATATATATGTGTGCGTGCGCGCGCGCAGCGAAAATACTGCATTACCTAAAGTGACATGCCACTACTTTTGTATACTAATACCACTTTCTGCATAGTTACTAACAGGAAACTTGCGTGCTGAAACAGTATCCATCTATTTAATATCAAAAGCTCGCTCTTTTTTTCTTTTTCTTGCATTGTACTACAGGTATGGATATTGTGACAACTATAGCTGCCATTCCCACTTATAAACCATCCGAAAATATTCGACAGTATAATGGTTTTGCCGAGCTTCTTGGAGATGGAAGAGCAAAAACTGCTCGCGCGATCTGGAATAAACCACAAAAGACTGTTTACATCAGTGACTGTGGAGAACTCAAAGTGGCAAAGCCAACACTTTCGCCTAGCCTACCTTGATATGTCCGACATCTCTTCACATTCCTCATTTTATTTCCATACACTCTGTTATATATTAGCATGACTTGTACAGGATTCTCTTTTCTGTATGTTACATTTGAGAGAAGAGGATTCACATAATGCACAGCTTTTAAGTCTCTACGATTAGGGATAATGTTGGAAATTGGAATCAATCTAGAAAAAGCCCAATGAGTTTAATAAAGATAAAGTATTTAGTGGAGGATTTTGCAAATAGAGATGGTTGGAAAGGCTGATCCGTAATGTAAGGGCAGTGAATCTATTTCTTTAAGTATATATTTATATTTCAAATAGACTCAATTCAAATAGATTTATTGTCATATGCAAGTTTGAGGGATTGTCGATGTATTCAACCTTAAATTTCTTCTATACACGTATGTATTGTTTGAAGTCCGTGGCATGCACCCATTAGCACTATATTGTTGATTTTTTTGGGGGGCGATAAGCTTATCACCTTGCATTATGTCAACAGGTTCCGCCACCAACTCTAGCTAATAAGTTAGTCACCTTTTTTTTTCAAAAATAGAACAGAATAAAGAATAAGGTAGTCTATATCTTGTATCAAAATATCAGTCATAGTATAGTCTATAAATAGGTCATTTCTTGATACATCTCTAGTGAATGTTGTAGAAGTCGTAGCTTGCTGCTTTTTCCATCATCCAATTCACAACAAATCGAATGAAATCTCGCGAAAAAGAAGTGAACACTTTGTTGAGGAACGAAGCTTGGAGAGGGTTTGAGAATTAACCCAAACAGTCACCCACTTAATCTCTTAAACTAAAAATAGTCAGCGGATATACAATATATGCATATGATAATATATGTATAATTATGTATAATCAATGTATAATGTATGTATACCGATAAGAAAAAGTAATCATTGAATCTGACCGAGGAACGTCCATCGGTCATTTGGGCCTATAGTAATGGAGCAGCCCATGGGATTCTTCTACTCATCTGGCCTAAGCCCCACGTTACTGAAGCCCTTGACAAGATATATCAAAGTCAGTTAATTCCCAATAAAGAATTGAGAGATAGATTTGGAGTGGGTAAGACATGTAAAAGAAGAAGAAGAAGATTTTAGTTATATACAAAAATTGACAGTGTAAAGATTTTTTGCGAGATCAGTGCAATTTAACTTGTTATAATAAATTACTTATTATTTCTACTAAATTACTAACTAATTAATACTTATTTCTTATATCTTAAACTCCAAAAAAAAAAAAAAAAGAGGAGAAGAGCAAAGAAATCTCCTTACCCTACATTACTAAAAAGGTTAATGAGGTATCAAAGCATCTGAATTTCTAGATGACAAAGTCAACTTCACTGCTGCTAAGATTCATGCGAGCTTTTATTAAAAGCAAATTCTTTTCTCACACGTGATTGACCAATGGACAATACAATGTCCATATTCCATTTTTCTTCCACACACAACTTAAAATTATGGTTCAAGCTTTTTCACACATCTTAAGTTCCAATTGGACTTGAGAAAAAGATTTGGATTTTAAATATGGAGTATGAACTTTTACAACAATTGAGGTCGAGTCCGGAGATCGAAGAATTTGTTGATAGGAAGTGTTTTATGTCTCTTAGTAGGCCTATCAAACCTGAATTCAAATTAGTCGAGCAAGTGAGTTTCGAATATTGAATGATTAAATGAAAAAAATCGATTTAGAGTATCATGGTAATCATTTTTTAAAAGGACAAGGAGTAGCTGCAGATACCAATTTTTCTCATTTCGTAGAACTGGCTAACTTGGAGAGAATAGTAAGACAACTCGGTGCACAATGTATTCTGTATTCATGCAAGGTTCGGGAAAAGACATCAATCCGAGGGGTGTGCCACTAATAGCTGTTTTCACGCTTCGAACTCGTGACTTATAAGTCACACGAAGATAACTTAAGCGTTGCTCCAAAGATTCCTTTCATTTGGAGAGAATGAATGTAGTTAATATTGTGAACAACAATGATTCATGCAACAAAGTAGTTGAAGTCATTTCATATTTTGATAAGGAAATAACGTATTACACAAAATCATGCTTGATTAGGTTGGAATAGAAGGAGTGGTCCATTGAGCTAAAAGGATGTTTCATGATGATGATAAAGGGATAAGATTTCACAAGTACAACAAAAAGGGACCACTGACACTTTGCTAAAACAAAGTCATTGAAAGAAAAAAGAGGTCCCCAAAATGCAAAGCCCCATTTGTACAAGCAATAACACAAGGACCACAAGTCCACAACCAAGAATTGGACATGGTTTCAACTTGGTGATCAATGCTCAGAACCTGTCTTTTTTACATCCAAATATTTTTTTTATATATATATATATGTGTGTGAAAGAAGTATAAATAAAGTTATATATACATTTTAAAACTCGTTATATCCAATTCTGAAGTTATTATATTTAAATTCTAAATCCGTCGCAAACACACAAGGGATGAGTGTAATTTAATGTGTATGTAGGTTATCAATTTTAGTTTCTCGTTTGCAAGATTTTGTAATTGGTGATAATGATAAAAGTTTTTCATCAAATATATCAGAAGGGGACCACTGACTCTTGGCCAATTTTGTGTCATTTTTTTTAGTCTTCCATTGTATAGCTTTGGGATGCCAATTGACACTCATTTCGTGTATTGAGCTTTTGATACAATGCAGGTTCTTTTTCCTTTTTAAGAAAAAAAGATTTTTCCATTTGGTATTCCTTACTTGTATTGGGGCTCAATTAAATCATAAAAATAGTATGGACTAGTCAATTTTTGGATTGATCATTTAAAAATAACTAACATTTGCAAAGTCATTGAAAAATAACCACAATTTTGCTGCAACACATAAAGTTCCAGCATACTATACTGGAGATAGGTGCACCTGTGTATGGACTTCCAGCATAAGGAAAGTTTCAGCATAATATACTGGAGATTGGAGCCCATGTGTATTAACTTACAGCATATAATACTGGAACTCCAGTATATTATGCTGGAAGTCTAGTATAATATACTGGAGTTCTAGTATACTTATGTTGGAGTTCCATCATACTTATGTTGGAGTTCTAGTATATTATACTGGAATTCCAGTATATTGTGCTGGAGTATTTTACGGATTTTGAACAGTGTTTTCGTTCAGATTTATCTTTACATAAAAAGTGGATAAATTTCGATTACTTTTGAAACTGTGGCTATTTTTCAATGACCACTTGTAAATCTAGTTATTTTTTAATTTCTCCCAATTGAATCTAAATTCGTATTTGAAAGTTTCATATTAGGGATGAAGTGTTTCCTAACAAAGGCAACTTTATACTCAAAGCTCGAATCAAAAGCCTCTAATTAAAGATGAATACGTACTTACCACTCACTATAATCCTTACTAGTCAGGTTCTTACCACCGGGGCAGATGCACCTTGTTGCATGCGGTGTCACGGAATATTGTTTCTTCAAAATTTATTGCTAGTTATGCATAAGAAAATAAAAATATTGAGGATAAATATAAATACCGATTATCATTATAGTAATTTATTTGTTAGTCTATTTCTCCAAATTATGACACAACTTGTGAAGTATCTTGCGTACACCGCTGCTTACCGCAGTATAATTAGTAGCTTTGCCACGAGAATTAGGAAGAATGAAGAATAAGCAGCTTTTTATCTTTTTAAAAACTATACTTTATTTATTTATGATAGGGAATATCAATTAATAATTAAACAACTAGAAGTAGGTAATGCTTATTAAATTGCAAGATAATCTCATGTTAGAATAATTAAGTGCTAATTGTGCTTCAACTTATCACAATTAGAAACGTTAACCATCAAAAGAACAAACAAGACAGGCCACCAAACCTTTTTCTCATTTAATATGTTTGATTAGTTAATGGCCCTTAGGTCCTAATCCTAATTAATTAAGTACTAATTAATCTCTATACTGCATTTACCTTTATCATCAATGATAACGTTATCAGGGGCAGCTGTAGTGTTCCACCTACGGTTTCAATTGAACTCATAACTTTCGACGTAATATATAAAAATTTATTAAAATTGCAAAATTATAGATATGAACCCTTAACTTTAAAAATATAATGGATTCAACGCTAAAAACCATAAAAGTTGAACTCATCTTATCTCTCGACGTTATCTCAAAAGGAAAAAGAAAACAGAAAAAAGATCTCCACACATAATTTAATTATAATATATATTAATTGATAATAATAATCACAGATGGGTTTGGTTGAAACTAATAAATTTTATAATACAAAGAATATCCATCTTTCGTCATGTAGCTGAATCTGAATGAACAATTTTTAAACTTTTCGTATTTTTTTTATTTTTCTTCTGCTAAATATTTTTGGTCTGAAACTATGATTAATCACAGGGAATCCTGAGATTTTTTGTCAAGATGAACATAAGACAGGAGACAATGTTGTTAACTGATTCCAACCACATCGTATTTACTTTATGAGTGGATGATGCATTGTTATTATACTAATACTAATAAATAAACAAGATGATAATGCATTGTTAATTAGTACTAATAAACTTGATGAAAATGCTTGATTATTATTAAAACGTTTTCTTGGATCGCCTTTAACCCACAAATCCCAATTAATCACTTGTTTAAATCCCTAATTAGGATCATCATTAACACGCCCTCTTTATTTAATTTGATCCACATTTTTTTAAATATAATAATCTGAGTATTTAATTCAAAAGAAGCTAATTCTTTAAAATGAAAGATAAAAAGAGTGATATTTCACTTTATGACAAAATGAAAGAGTGATAATTTATCTGAAAAGGGGTTTAAATTTAACACATGTTAAATTTTGATTATCGAGTTTTAAATGAATCAAAATCAATTAATACGGGCGAAAATCTCCAAAATATTGAAATGACAAGCTAATAATGGTGGTTGTTAGGAGATGTAATCAATAATCATGTAGGAGACAACGAGGATTAGTACATGACATTTTCAATATATCAAAAAACTCTCCAATTCAATATATGCTAAATTAAAGAAAATAACTTAAGGGGTACGGCCTAATGGTCAATAGAATACGTGAGAAAGTATGAGATCTCAGATTTAAATTTTATATGTTCAAGTCTTGATGGACAAGGTTATCTGTTACCTGTTACCTGTTACTGGTAGGAGGACGTAGGTATTCCGAAAAATTAGCCGAAGTGTGCGTAAGCTAACCCGAACATAATGATTATCAGAATCTAAAAAGGAAAATAAACGTATTATTTCAATGCTTGGCAAGTATACTAAAAATAGATTTTCATTTTACTTGTCATTTTACACATATCAAGAAAATAATAATTATTTTTCCTGTTATACCCACAATATTTATTACTCATTTCAAATCATTTTCCCAAATCCAATAAAATATGCATAAATTAATATGGGTATCATGGTAAATTATGCACTTCATTTATTATTTTTTAAGGGGCGTAAAATATGAAAACATGCAAAGTAAAAATGAACTGGGGGGTATATTTGACTTTTAGGATTAATTAACGAATGTGCATATATAGATAAAAACTTATATGTACTAGACATTTACATTAACTTAACAAATACCAGCAGCCAGAAGGTAACCTTTTTGCTTGTGCAATTACCAATATACAGTAAAATCTCTCTATAACAGTCTCATTTATTCCGATTATTTTTAGATGTTATAGCGAAGTGTTGTTATAAAAGACATATATTATAATATAATATAGAAATTAGTTCCGAAAAATCTTAGCTTTTATAGTGAAGTATTGTTATATATGAATGTTGTTATAAAAAAGTTTGACCGCAGCTCTCACATGTCGTATATTGTGGGCTGAAAAAGCCAAATTAAATAAAAATAATCAAGAAGAAAGAACCTAAAACTCTGTCATTTTCAAAATAAGAAATTGAAACTTTAAAAAAAAAAAACATTTGGGTATTGAGAAAAAGGGAACCAAATGTGGATAGCAACCAATCATCTTTATTTCTGGTTCTAAGGCAAGACATAAGTAAATAAGAACATATAAGGACATGACTTGTTTTTCAATTATTTCAATAAATTAAATAATTGAGATATAAATTTAAGTCAAAGGCAAATGTTTCTACTTTCCTATTTTAGTTTCGTCGTTATTTTTTAGATCACAAAATCCATAAATAAAATAAGGGTATGTTTGGCCATGAATTTTTTTTTTGCAAAATTTTCACTTTTTTTCGAAATCAGTGTTTTGCCATAAATTTTCAATTTTCACTTAAATTTTTTTTTAATTTTTTTCAGAATTTTACAATTCTTAAGAGTTGGAGCTTTCAAAATATAATGATCCCTGAAACTTTAGGTTTTCGTACAAAACAAACGTGTCAGTAAATATTGATCTTGTCTTACTTAGCTCACCAAAATTTTATTAAACATTTAAATATTTTTGTGGCCCCCATTATGATATTTCAGATGAGGACTTCTTTTGAATGTTCTGTTTGAGAACTAAAAATGGGAAAAAAGAAAAAAAACGCAAAAAGGGAAAATAAAAATACATTTGGGAACTATAGTAAAAAGGAAAAGGGAACGTTTTGAAGTTAAAGTTAAAATACAATATTTGGGAGTGTTAAGGACCCGTTTCGCCGTAGATTTTGTCAAAATAAATTTGTGTTTTACTTGGCAAACATATGTTTGGCCATAGATTTTATCTACATTTTGGTAAAATCCCCAAGAGTTGGTTTTGGGCCAAAATATAACTATTATAATTTTATAAAAATTACTCCAAACTTTTGTATTTTATAAAAGAGCCCGTCATTTATTATTTTGTAACAATGTTGTTTTGTCTTCTCGGTCATCTGATATTTATCATGTAATTCATTATAAAAATGATAATTTTGTACCAAATTTATTTATGTTCAGGACTATGATTTGTGATAATATAATGAATGTTATTGATAATGATACTGTTGGGTATTTGTGATAGTTTTTAGAACTTGTGGGTATATATCATGTTTCATATTTTTCTAAAATAAAGTTGAGAAATATGTTTTGAAGCTGATGTTCAAACAAATTTTCATTTTCAAACTAAGCTTCACCGAAATCAAATTTTTCAAAACAAATTTAAAAATTTATGACCAACGCTAGCTAAGTAATAATTTTTCTACTTCAACAAAATACTATTTGATCAACTAGAATATATTCTTGGATTTGGCTATCTTAATTTGTTCATTGATGGCAAAGTTGATCAATTAACGAGGTACTTATGCAAGGTAATTTTTTTTTTTTTTTTTTTGTGGTTTTTTTTACCAGGTTTTTGGTATTTCCATTGGGATCTCTCGACTAAGAATTCGAGTCGCGTATTAGAAATTTTTCATTATAGAAATAACACCAAATAATCACGTAAAGGACTACTATATAGGAATTAATTGATATATTTTGAATTTTCGTAGGCGTTTGGATATGCATTCCAAAAAAAAATTTGGAATTTGGAATCTCAATTGAAGATGAAATTGTGTTTGGTTATAATTTTTGTAACATATTTGGATATCCTTTTTTTCAAAATCATGAAACATGATTTATACCCCACAACTTGTAAAAAATATCAAAACCACCCCAATTTGATTATCCTACTTGAAATAAACAATCAAAAAGCTATTGTTTAACATTGTTAATCTCAGTCGATTGTTGATCGGGGTCATCAACAACTATATCATCATGTTCATACTTTGTAAATATTCAATCACTGCTTTAATATTCACGTAAAAAATTATGCAACATGCCATAAGCAATCACAATCCAGACTTTGATGAGAAAGAAGACATGCGATTTGTATTTCTGTAGGTAGTTGTAGGTTAATAATTGATGGAGTCATTTATAAATTTTAAAAGTATAAGATAAATTTGTAAAATTAAAAACTAGCAAATTCTCATCTTCAATCACCAGTTTTTCAAATTTGAAAATGAATTTTCAAGTGAAATTGGATAATTTAGTAAGAATGGAATAATCAAAACAATATTTTGAAAAAAAAGGAAGAATTTTGTATGTCCAAACGGGCTCTTAGTTTCTTATTAATTTTTTTGAGAAATAAAATTTTTTAAACAGCTTAAAGGCCCACTAAAAAGAGAAACGCTCTTCACCTACGCGCGTGCTTTATTTATTTTTTATTTTTTTTATTTTTTTTGTGAAGACACAATCCTACGGTCCAACTAGCGTCAATTCCAAACCCCTACGAATTAATGCACAAGGTACATTAACACTAGTGAATAATAGTAGTAAACATTGAAGGAAAATTCTTGTGTGGTCTCAATCTATACCAATAATTGTCACATAGTAGTGGTAGATAAACATCGTACGTGATAGAGAAACTATAAACATTTCAAACTTTTTTTTATATCTAATTTAACCTTAGTTTAATGTTGTGTCTTAGTTTTGAGCCATTCGCTTGTGTTTGGTTCATACCTTTCCTTTTTTGTTTTGCTTATGCCGCGATATGAAATTCTCATCTTCGACGTCGTGATGGCGCCTAACATTTCACTTGTTAGTCAAGTCAACATTAAAGGATTCTTTAAACCAATTTTAGTCAATTTCAATAACAGAATCAATTAAGCTAAATAAATGCTAAAACTGAAATGCGAAATGACATAAAGCCCAAAATATCTAATACAATTCGGGTCTGGAGTCATAACTCACGAGCTTCTAATATTTACTACAAACAGAGTCTGAAAAAAATACAACTTTCCTGAATGAAAAGAAATAGTAAAATAGGAAAAGTAGAAAGGGACTCCAAAGTCTACGGATGCCAGCAGATCTACCTTGAGTCTCCAACAAGCAAGCCCAAACTGCTAAGCCTCACGGTCAGCCAAGGCCAGTACCAAAATCTTCACAAGAAGTGCAGAGTATAGTATGAGTACAACCGACCCCATGTACTCGTAAGTATCGAGCCTAACCTCGACGAAGTAGTGACGAGGCTATAACAAGACACTCACGTATTAAACATGTGCAAATAACATTATATGTACAAGATAACAACAAATAACAGCTAAACATGTACTATTTGGAGTGGGACATGATAAGGGGATACAAGATAGGAGAAATACAACGGAAATGATAACCAAAACAGTCGATATGCCTTAAACCAGTGAAAACAATCAAACACAATAAAAAAAAATTGTACGGCATCACCCTTCGTGCTTTTACTCTCAAACTCACAATAAAATAATGATATTGCACGACATCACCCTTTGTGCTTTTACTCTTACACTCAATATAAATCAATAGATACGACACGACATCACCCTTCATGCATTAACTCTCATAACATGGCACGGCATCACTCTTCGTGCTTTAACACTCGCAATATGACATGACATAACTCTTCATGCATTAACACTCACAATATGGCATGACATCACCCTTCGTGCATTAACACTCTCCCTTACCACATAACAATGAACAAGTAATAACAGGGAGATAGGATCAACAAGAACAAGCCCGACTTCAACAATGGTTCTATAATACCAATCTCAATTTTGGAATCAATACTTAATTATAACAAAAATCCATAGCACGGTAAGAACGATCAATTTGACAAATAACTAGTCTAACCATGGATGACATGATCAAAGTAAGCAATAATTACAAGGAACAAGTCTCACACACATGTTTTAACCCGACAACAATGCATAAGTACTCGTCACCTTAAATATACGTTGTACCCAATATCTAAACATGTAGTAAATAAACAAACAAGTCCTAATTCCTCCAGTCAATGTTAACAACGACACTTACGTCGCTCCAAAAATCCACTCAAAGCTTAATCACATCTTTTCTTTTCAAACAAGCTTCTGAACCAATAGAATCTAGAAAATTATCAACTAAACGATTCAAATTAAGCCTTAGGAACTACCCACGATGGTAAAAGATTCAATTTAGGTCATTATTGAAAAAGACAACAAAAGTCACCCCGGGCTCGCTTGGTCCAATCCTGGAATTCGGACCAAAACCCATTCATTTCTAAGCACGATTATGTAATTTGTTTTGGAATCTGACCTCAATTTGAGGTCTAAATTCCCATTTTATAGAAAATCCTAATTCTACCCAAACCCTCAATTTTCACCATGAAAACAAAAGATTTTAGGTTGAAATCTTAGGAAATGAAATGAAAGATTGAAAGAGACTAGTTTAGAATCACTTACCAATGATTTGGGGAAGAAGAGTTCTTTGAAAAATCGTCTCTAGGGTTTCTAAGTTTGAAAATTTGAGAGAATGAACAAAAAACCCGTTTTCTCAGAAATTTGGTCAGTTGCAGATGTCGCATTTGCGAACCCCGCAAATACGAAGAAACCATCGCAAATGCGAAGTCCTCCACATCTCTACTTTAATTGCATATGCGATGAATATTTCGCAAATACGAACTGACCTGATCGCAAATGCGATCCATTGATTGCAAATGCGTAGTAACTCTCCCCCCGGTCCGCATCGCAAGGGCGAAGACCTGGTCACAATTGTGCAACTGGGTCTCTTTGCAAATGCGAAGATTATGGTCACAAATGCGAAACTGACAGGTTTGCTGCCATATCTTAAATGCGGGGCCTAACCTCGCAAATGCGAGATCAGAGGCATGCACCAGAACTGAAATACACCATCAATATTTCTAAGTCCAATTTCACTCTATAGCCTATCCGAAACTCACCTGAGCCCTCGGGACTCTAAATCAAATATGCACTCAATTCTAAAAACATCATACGAACTTGCTCACGCGATCAAATCGCTAAAATAACACCTAAAACTACAAATTTAGCATCAAATCAAAGGACATTTTCAAGAAAACTCATGAACTTCTAATTTCATAACCGGACGTCCGGATCACATCAAACCAACTCCGTTTCACACAAAATTTGACAGACAAGTCATAAATGAAGTATTCGATCTATACCGAGTTCCGAAACTAAAATGCGGACCCAATATCTAGAAAGTCAAACATTGATCAAACATTTCAAAATCATTAAGCCTTTAACTTTCAAATTTCAACAAAGTGCGATAACTCGGGTTAGGGACTTCCAAATTCGATTTCGAGCATACGCCCAAGTCCCAAATCACGAATTCAGGCATGTTTGCTTAAAACGTTGACCGAATTCATTTCAAATGGATTTTAAGGCAAAAATTTCATATTTTCTTAGTTTTTAACATAAAAGCTTTCCTGAAAAATACCCGGACTGCGCACGCAAATCAAAAAGGGATAAAATAAGGTATTTAGGGTTTCAAAGCGCAGAATTAGATCCTAAAATATTAGATGACCTATCGAATCGTCACAACTTATTCGAAAGTCTAATTCTAAAGATGCCTTAGGTGAATTTTACTTGAAGTGGATGCTCATAACTTACTATAAGAATGTCATTATTTACTTATTTAGCTCACTCACACTTCCAATTTGTATTTGTTTTTTCTTTTTTTAAAAAGTCGCATTGGTCTAATGCCTCAATAGGGGCGGAGTTAGAGGTGCAAAGGATCCATCCGAATCTTCTCCTTAAAAAATATACAAGTTTAAAATTATTTTTTAAATATAAATATTGTCTGGCTAAAATCTTTTTGGATTTTTAATGTGCATATTTTTTTTATATGTAAAATTCCCTTAACGATATTCTAGCTTCGCTGTTGGCTTCAATAAGTGGAGAACATAAATTTTTCGCTGCATTCAAATTTAAAGGCAAGGATATTCGTCTGATATGCCTCAAATAAATAAAAAATAATCTGATGTATAAAGTATTTCGCAGTTCAACGAAGATATCCGGAGAAATGAATACATCCGAGGAAAGTGATACAGGTAACCTACATATATTCGAGCAAATATATGTAGTTAATGTACCTATTAGTTTATAATAAATATCGGAATCGAGTAAATGTAACAGACCATATTTGTCTCTTAAATACTCCTACCATAATAGGCCATCGCTTTATCTTATCCAACAGGACAACAAAATGATACTTTGACTTTTTCGGAGACAATGTGACCCCAATATTTTTACTTTTTTTTAATCGTTATAGTTAATAAGGAGTATATGACTTTCGTTCTTGTCAAATTAAAATTTTGCAATCACCTTTTTCATAGGCAAAAAGAGTTGCAAATTTCGTCCGTTTGAAATAGAGTTGCAAATTGTTATGTGTTCAAAGTGATATTTTGTTTTGGCTTAATACACAAATTGACACGTCAAACTTGCTTAGTTTGTAAACAGTTTTTTTCTACTAATAGTCAGTTTGACCAAGTTTCTTCAAGGTTAAAAGTACCCTTTTTTTTAAAGATAAAATGTTTGGCCAAGCTTTGAGAAAAAAAAAATGCTTTGGGTCAAACACTAATTGTTGAGAAAAAGTTTTGGAAAGCAGAAAAATAGTTTCTTTTCAGAAGCACTTTTTTTAAAAGCATTTATGAGAAAAATACGCTTATAAGTACTTTTTTACATCTTGGTCAAACACTAATTGTTGCTCAGACATTGTTTTCAAATTGATTAGTCAAACACAAACTGTTTCTCACTAAAAGTACTTTTGAGAAAAACGTTTTTGAGAAAAAACTCTAATCAAAATAAGTCGATTTTAGAAACCTGGCAAAGCATGCTATTAATACTTCTTTCTTTTAACAAAACACCTCTATATGGTATTATAAACTCATTTAATTGTTGCTTTTACGTGTGTAGTGTCAATTTGACATCACGCATATAAAAAGGGTAAATAGAAAACATACAACAACAAGCCCGTAAAATCTCATAAGTGGGACCTAGGAAGAGTAGAGTGTACGTAGATCTTACTCTTACTCCGGAAGAGTAAAAATACTGTTTCCGAAAGATTCTTGGCTCAAGAAATAAATAGGAAACATATCTCTTTTTAAATGACAAAAGAGAAACTACAAAACCCAGAAAAACAGAAATATACTGCATACATTACAAAAGAGGAAACATGAAGATAGTTCATGCTATAGTATGTAACTTATGTATGGAAATATCTAAGTTACATTTAAATTCAACAATGGTGTTCAATTAATGAGGTCCTAAATATTTTGTAGCTGACGAGCACAAAATCGGTGTATAAAACTTAAACTTGTTAGTCAAAGATAGTATAGTAATTTAATTGTCTCCACAAAAATTGGTTTAAATAATGTTCAAATAAATCTTCAACTTAACACTATTTATAAAAATAACCTTTGATTTGGTATTATCAACGAACTACAGGTAAAAAACTAAGATTGTCAATTACGAATGAATAATGGAAATTGCATAGCTAAGTAGCAACGATTGAATATTAATGAAAGAAATAAGGGCTTGATAAGATATGTGTTCAACTATTATTCGGGGTATAACTCTGTGTTCAGTTCACTCTTAAGTTCTATTGACTCTTCCGATTTCAAAAGATGATTAGGCTATCTTAAGAATTCAAATTCTTCTTCCGAATGAATTAGAGTTCGCTAAACAACCTAATGATATGTGTTGTGAACATATGTAAGACTACGTTGAATAAATGATCTTACGAAAAACATCTCTCGCCGATTTCTTTAAATCGGGTCAATTGATAATTTTACTAGCTCTTTCGATTACCTATGAGAATCATTAAATCAACCCAAACAAGATAACACAATGCGAATTGCAGCAACATTTCTCTTTCGTTTACAGTCAGTCAAACCACAATTAACCTTGCAATAGAAACGCGTTCACAAATTCAAGCAACTAACAGAAATCAAACCCAAAACAATAGTCAAGTCACAATATATGTCAATAACCCTAAGAAAGATTACTCCATAGTAGAGAAGTTGTTCATCACAAGAGTAATAAGAAAATAAGAAAACATTACATCTCACAAATTCAAACAAACTTTCGTATTGAATGATTCAGATGAAGTATTCAAAGTCTAGGTTGTTTTCTTGCCTTCTTCTCTCCAAAAGTTGCTCTAAAAAATCCAATATGCCTCTTTTGGGACGAGCTTATGCTTCCTATAGGTCAAAAGAATTAATCTCAAATTACAAAAATAAGGTTGGCTAGAAATTCCCAGAGACGTATGTGCGCGGCCGCGCATCTGGGTGTATGGGCGCGTATATGGCCGCACATCTTGTCCAGGCCGCATGTGGTATGTGAGCGCTCAGGTGCACAGTTGGGGTTGTTCGTGCGCGAACGCGCATGAGACTTTCTTCCTCTCTCAACTTGTTTTCCTCCTACTTCGTGCACTATATATCCATTGATCCCCTCGGCCCCACTTGCACTAAAAGGCAACATATTAGACCACAATCAGGATAAATCCTATCAAATCAACCAAATCAAGGATACAAAGAAGGACCAAATTTCGAGTAATTTCAAGCTCATCAAACATCCCCCACACTTAGCTTTTGCTCGTCGCGAGCAAATCTAGAACTAAATTGCTCCTAACACTGCAACCGCCTTAGGCAAGTGGCCAGCCAGAATCAACTAGATACCATCATATGGTGTGATGATAGGTCATCTTATATTTTAAAACCTTATTCTATGATCTGAAGCCTTAAATATCCTTATTTAGCCTACCTCAATTTGCGTGCGCAGTCCGGGCGTATTTTCGGAAAGCTTTTATGTGAAAAATTGAGAAAACTATAAAGTTTTGCCTTAAAATCCACTTGAGTTGACTTCGGTCAACGTTTTGAGCAAACAGACCCGAATTCGTATTTTGACGGTCCTGGTGGGTCCGTATCGTGATTTGGAAATTGGACGTATGCCCGGAACTGAATTCGGAAGTCCCTAGCCCGTGTTATCGCATTTTAGAGAAATTTGAAAGTTTAAGGCTTAATGAACTTGAAATGTTTGACTGATATTTGACATTTAGATATCGGGTTCGTATTTTGGTTCCGGAGCCTGATAAAGGCCCAATAGTACATTTATGATTTGTCTGCCAAATTTGGTGAGAAACGGAGTTGGTTTGACGTGATTCAGACGTCCGGTCGTGAAAATAGAAGTTTCAAAGTTTTCTTCAAAATTTTAATTTGATTAGGTGTTCAATTCGTAGTTCTAGGTATTATTTTGGCGATTTGATCGCGCGATCAGGTCCGTATGATTTTTTTAGACTTGTGTGCATAGTTGGTTTAGAGCCCCGAGGGCTCGGGTGAGTTTTGGATAGGCTACGAGTGAATTTGGACTTAGAACTCAACTAGTGTCAGCAATTTCTGGTAACTGCCCTCTGATCTCGCATTTACGGGATCAGTGTTCGCATTTGCAAAAATTCCCAATTTCTCACAGGCTCGCATTTGCGAAAAGTACCTAGGTCAGCATAAGTTCGCATTTGCGATCAGAGGTCTCATTTGTCGGAAGGCCAGAGTTCGCATTTGCGGTGGGAACTGGGAGGGAGATTCTTCGCATTTGCTATCATTTGGTCGCATTTGCGATCAGGTTAGAGTTCGCAATTGCGAACTATTTTTCGCATTTGAGAAGAAGGCATAGGTGTGAAGGTCTTCGATTTGCGATTGACTCTTCGTATTTGTGGGGTTCGCATTTGCAAACCCCAGGTCGCAAATGCGGCATCTGCAACTGATCAAATATGACTTAGACGGGATTTTTGGTTCATTCTTCAAATTTTCAAAACCTATAACCCTAGAGGCAATTTTTCCAAGACTCTTTCTTTCCCAATTCATTGGTAAGTGATTCTAACCTATTTCCTTTCAATCTTTCATTACATTTCACAAGCTTTTAACCTAAAATCTAGTGTTTTCATGGTGGAATTGGGGGTTATTGGTAGAAATTAGGATTTGGTAAATTGGGGATTTAGACCTCAAATTGAGGTCAGATTCTAAAACAAATTACATAACGGGGCTCGGGGGTGAATGGATAATCGGGTTTTGGTCCGAACTTCAGGATTGGACCAAGCAGGCTGGGGGGTTGGCTTTTGTTAACTTTTTCAAAAAATGGCCTAAATTGAATTCTTTGCAATCGTGGGTAGTTCCTAAGGCTTAATTTGAATCGTTTGGTTGGTAATTTGCTAGATTCAATAGGTTCGGAGGCTTGTTTGAGAGGAAAAGTTGTGATTGAGCATTGAGTGGTCTTTGGAGCGAGGTAAGTATTGTGTCTAACCTTGGCTTGAGTGAATTAGGATCCCTCAGACTATTTGCTATGTGAATTTCATGTGAGCGGTGTATATGGGAGGTGACGAGTGCTTATGCGCCGCCGAATTATCTGTTTATCCCTGTTTCCCCGTTCTTCATTATCTCTTTCCCTATCTTAGTTGTTGTATGCTCTAAATGTGTTCCCATGCCTAATTGCTACCTGTTAGTCATTGTTTCCTCCTGTTCATGATATTAGATCTTTATATAGTTTCATGATCTCCTACTATTTGCTCAAGTTGGTTTAGTTGTACCTTCTAATTGTAAATTCTGGATTGGTCTCGCTGTGTAGTATTATTTTATGTGGATTTTCATGATTGTACAAGGTTTCCTATTTGTTTCGGTTTGGTGCTTAGGAATTGTAAAGGGTTTCTGTGATTTGAATTATGAGCTTACAATGCATACTGAGTACTTGATATTGATATTGATATTGTAGGATCGGGTTGCATGCCGCAACATGTGAAATAAGGGTGATATATTGAGGTGGAATAAAATCTACATTGTACGGTGGGAACGGGTTGCACGCCGCAACAAGTGTAATTAGGGTGGATTGTTTGGTGGAATAAGGGTGAACAATGATTATGATATTGTGATATGTTGGGATCGGGTTGCGCGCACAACACTTCTATATGTTCATTGTTTTAATGTTGTTGTTAGGAAATAGGGGAGGATTATGTGACGTGCGGTGGGATCGGGTTGCGCGCCGCAACAACCTGTGTGTTTATATTCCTCTGAGCTGTGATAGTCTTAGGGTATTTCATTTTTGTACTTAAGGATTGGTACATTCTGAACATTGATTAATTATTCCTGAAGTTGTAGCTATTATTTTCAATTGACTGCTTTACTTCGTTCTGCATTTCCTTTTCTATCTATATTATTTATACTGCGTACAAGTTGTAGTGTGAGTGACCCGCCTTAGCCTTGTCACTACTTTTCCGAGGCTAGACTCGGCACTTACCGAGTACATGAGGTCGGTTGTGCTGATACTACATCCTGCACTTCTTGTGCAGATTTTGGTGCTGGTCCGAGCTGATAGTGAGGTTATTAGCGGAGCTTGTTCGACAGGAGATCCAAGGTAGATCTGTCGGCGTCCGCAGACCCTAGAGTCTCTTCTTAGTCACATTACTTTACTGTTTCTTTTCTTTCAGAATAGTGTATTTTCCTTTCAAACTCTGTTTGTAGTAATCATAGTAGCTCGTGAGTTGTGACACCACATCCTAAATATAGCAGATATTATGGCATTTATATTATTCCGCACTCATTTTATTTCGTTTTAGCTTATTTGACCTTAGTTTCTTAAATGTATAAAAATTGGCTTAATGATTCTCTAACGTTGGCTTGCCTAGCAAGTGAAATGTTAGGCGCCATCATGGTCCTGATGGTCAAAATTCCGGTTCGTGACATATGGTCAGATTCAACCTTAACCCCGGTCATGAAATCCCACTAGTGCCCTGGTCAAATCGGCACCAAATCTCGATACACCTCACAAGAAATAGATAATGCCCATTCACACACCAATTGAAAACAATAGCATAGGGAAATAACACAACAAGCGCTCACCCTCACAAAGAAGTGAATCATGCTTTCAAAAGTACCAGAAGCTTGGATATCGTGTAACTCTACACTAATGTAGGAACAATATCATCTAGACCATGTAGGGCTTTGCATTTTATTGTAACATAGGCTATGGGATGGGTTGGATATAATCTGTATAAGAGTATCTTCACCTCCCTAAGCACTTTAATACCTACAACTTCATATGTGACTTACACCTTTTACAGTGACAATTTCTCCTAAACTTCCAATCCAGAATAACACCCGATTCCCATTTCTTTAAGCATAATGTACAAGGATTTTACATCAGTAGAGAAATGTTCACATTTATTTCTTTACTCAGCATGAGAGTATTGAACGCGTTCATTTATTTCTTTTTTTTTCTTTTGCTTTTCACAATCCTCTGCTCGCGTACCTCTAATACTTTCCTGATGGTGCACCTTTTTCCACTTCTCATTTGTTCCACTCGAAACCAACCCCCACCCCCACACATAACTCTTTTCATCTTTTAAAATCACACACACGACATTTAAGTGCTTAGGGACGACTACGGGTTCAGGTTATAATGTGGTTGCCAAAGAAAGAGGGAATTAGGCTCAACTACGCTAACTAGGGAGAATTTTCTTAATTCTTAGGAGGTTTCAAATCAACAGAGGAAGGGCTATCAAAGAAGGCCTACAGTCATCTCCAAACTCAACTATTACCTATGATTTCTCCTTGAGCCACAACCAAGCCAAGTTCTAAAGCCTATCAGGCATGATTACCAAGCAAACACTTACCTCACCTTACATAGCATCTTGGATAGGCATACAATTCAGACTGCAGTCACCAATAATCTTTGTGACTCACAAGGACAGGATCATGCATCCCAAAAGTTAGGAATAGTTAATTTTGCCAACCACCAGCAACTTTTCAAAACTAATCGGAAAGAGACAAAAATAATCTACTCTAGAAAGTGTTTGGTTCAAAATATTACAACCATGGTAAATAACCAAACAAGAAACCCATGGAAGTACAAGTAAAGTAGTTATCCCAAAAAAATAAGAAAATATTTCTGGGATTTTTGTTTTTTTTTCATTAGGAAAGCAATTTAAACAACGCTATTTACAATACCCTCACTCCATACTTAACTAGTGGCATGTCCCCATGTCACAAAATTAAAATATAAAGGTGAAGGAAACTCCCCTTATTGAGTCAACTGTGTTGGAGTCAATGCCGAGCACAGGTGACAAGCCCAACCGAGTGTGTGCAACCATGCCATGATCTTCCGCTAGGACTTGGCATTTTACCAAACAAGTAACTCCACTCAAGTTCCCAAATCATCAACAGAACTGCGCATCCCCGCCATCTCCTGTTCCAAAGCAACCATTCTTATTTCCCACACACTGCCTAAAGGTTCTTCGAAAACCTGTTCATGCGGGGTACTAGCACGAACATCCTCCCTGTGCACCTCCCTTTCCTCTATGGGTGTATTTGACTCCTCACTTTCAAATTCAGTAGCAACAGCAGGTTCCTTCCCTGTGACAACTTTATTAGCCCAAAATTTCTTCTCTCTATTTACTTTTTCGTCCGTAGCCTTGTTTTCTGGTACCTGTGCCTCACGGCACAACCGAGTGACTAACGATGGTAAAAATATCCCATACTTCTGCATCGGACAGCAAATTGTCAACTCGTCTTGAATGACTTTAGCCATATCAAAGTCGTGTCCATTTACAAATCTCCAAACCAGAGTAGGTCGGGGACCATTCCCTCAGTTGTGTTGCCGGACGACATCAAGAGATTATTAATGATGTATAACCTACACTTCCCTTCAAAAGTTAGTGAAACAGAGTGAAATTTTTGGTCCCTGATTAATCACACCACATCCTTCCTGGGCACATAGATAGTTTGAAAGAATATAGCCTACGGGTATGATTTTTTGTTGTGCTCGACAAAGTAATTGGTTTCAACAATTTGGTCCACATACTCTGGTAAGTGGTAGGCCCTTTGGATAGCTTCCTTGGAAAAATACATATTTTACTTTCTGACTATACACACGTATTCCACATGTTTCGTGTAATTCGCATAGAATTCCCTAAAAACAATCAAATTGGCCTCGTCAGATTCTTCGAAAAACACGTCCAATCCTCGACGAACTAATTCATCATGCACCGTGGAACACTCATTGAGGAGAGACCTTATGTCTGTTCCCATTTCAGGTACTGGCTTTTTGTCCGCTTTGCTATGAAATTGGTCCTGGGCCTTCTAGGAGACAAACTCATTTTGATCATATGGGCAAGGGGATGCGGAAGACGTGACCTCGAACTGGCCACATCTTTAGATTTGGACGTGCCCACTTTCCTACTAGTGGACGCACTCTGGATTTTTCTTTTCTTTGAAGTGGCCATTTGCACCTGAAACAACCCAACAATTATCAGAAATTATACCACTCTTCGGACTAAAAGGGTTACTCAGACCTCACCCGTATAGTGGTCACAAATATACACTACTCCTTGCCATGTTACGGATCCATCCCACAAACATTAGAATATACACCCATTACCAATTCACCCAAGTAGATTACATGGATTATCATCGAGTGGCCAATAATTTTGAAAACACACCGCAAAACCTCATTGTGGCATTCACACAAACTCCTACATGCAAAGCTGCTCATATTCCACACAAGAATGAATTTAGCCCAAGGTGGACTACACACACAACCGATGTTTTATACACACACACACACACACACACACACACACACACAC
>ML421490.1:0-87625 GCA_005239525.1 Nicotiana knightiana | reverse complement strand
GGGGGGGGGGGGGGGGGGTTAAAAGAGAAGAGTAGAACATTACCTGGTGCACGGTAGGGTCAACTAGTGCGCGACCGTGCACACCTGCCAGAACATCTATGACACATGTGAGGCCAGATGGGTGTTCACCACCCCTTGTGCGCGGCTGCACATATCCAGACTTGCTGACGCTAATTGATAACGATCAAGTGCGCGGTGAACCCCTCCATGTGCGCGGTAGTGCACCTATGCACGCACAAATTGCCCCTTAAAGACCTCAATTCCCCCATTGCACAACCTATACTTTCCTGAAACTACCAAATCTTAATATACACTAAATTTTACCTGGTCTAAGCTACAAAAGAAAATCAAACTAGTAGAAGGGCTAGAGATAATTTTGAGTTATAGTCGTCAGCTTGACTCCAACGACATCCATAACTGATTATGATGCTAGAGGATTGCTTAGAAAATCCTCCAGAAAAATATGGTTTTAACCTATGACCATTCACCTTGAAACTCTCCATTTCTTCCATGTTTTGGACCTTAATCGCCCCATAGTGATATATGTTTCACCACATATGGTCCCGTCTATCTAAAATTAAATTTTCCTAGGAACAATCTGAGTCTACTATTGTATAGCAATACATTTTCCACTTCATTAAATTCTTTTGGTTCAATCGAACGGCCATGCCATTTCTTTGTCTTTTCTTTGAAAAGTCGCGCATTCTCATATGCGTCCAATCTGAATTCTTCCAGCTCATTCATCTATGGAATTTTGTGCTCACCTGCAAGACTAAGATCAAGATTAAGTAATTTAATTGCCCACTAAGACTTATTCTCTATCTCCACATGTAAGTGAAATGACTTTCATATACTAGCTTGAAGGGTAAAGTCCCTATGGTTGTTTTGAACGTTGTTTTATGAGCCTATATAGATATACCTTTACTGACCAATTTTTTTTCTGGAAGCACTAACCGTTTTTTCTAAAATTCTTTTGAGTTCACGATTAGCTACTTCTACTTGCCCACTAGTTTGAGCATGATATGGGGTTCCTGTTTTATGAGTCACCCTATATTTAGACAGTAGTGTGGAAAATTGTTTATTGACAAAATGTGACTGATTATCACTGGTGATGACTCGGGGAGTTAGAAAACAGGTGAAAATATTCTTCCGAAGGAATTCATATACTACTTGAACATCGTTTGTACTAGTAAGGATTGACTCGACCCACTTGGAGACATAGTCAACATCTACTAGGATATACTCATAGGAATAGGACGATGGGAAGGGACCCATAAAGTCGATGCCCAGACATCGAAGACTTCACATACTAAAATAGAAGTCAGGGGCATCTCGTCCCTCTAACTATTAGTTTTCCGTTGACACTTGTCACTTGTACCCACATAGGATCTTGCATCCTCGTACAAGGACGACCAGTAAAAACCGGCTTCCATGACTTTCGTTGTTGTCCTATTTCCTCCATAATGTCCTCCAACTGCTCCATCATGATAGTGAGATAGTATACTTCCCATTTCTTCTTCTGGAACGCATCTCTGAATCATGCCATTTGCACACAATTTAAACAAAAAAGGGTCATTTCAGAAGTAGCTTTTTACCTTGCTTCGCAGCTTCCTCTTTTAGTCAGAAGGCAAGTCATGTGGTAGTCATCCACTCGCCAAAAAGTTGGCTATGTCAACATACCATGCTGATTTATCAGAGACTGCTGCAATGGAAAAAATCTGCTCATCCGGGAACTCTTCCCAAATATCCACAATTTCAATAAGTGGTTTCTTTGATCGCGACATTTGGTCAACCACTTGGTTTTTTGTTCCCTTCATGTCTTCGATTTCAAGATCGTACTCTTACAGCAACAATACCCACCGCATCAGATGCGGTTTTGACTCTTTCTTGCTCAACAGATATTCAGTGCTGAATGATCAATATACATTATCACCTTGCTTTCTACTAGATAAGATCTGAACTTGTCGAAAGCAAAGACCACTGCAAAGATCTTTTTCTCCGTGGTAGCATAGTTCACTTGGGCATTATTCAAAGTTCAGCTTGCATAGTAGATATGTATGAATATTTTATCTCTTCTTTGCCCCAACACTGCTCCCACTGCCACATCACTAGTGTCGTACATGCTCTCAAAGGGTTCGCTCCAGTCGAGAGTTACCATTATGGGAGCATTCACTAGATTTTCTATGACAACTCGAATTCTTCAAGGCACTCAACATCAAACACAAACTTCACATCCTTGGCAAGTAATGTTGTTAAGGGCTTGGTGATGCTGGAGAAATTCTTGATGGACCTTCTATAAATTTTTGCATGCCCCAGAAAGCTTCTAATTCTTTTTACTGAAGTTGGTAGTGGGAGCTTAGCGATCACATCTACCTTAGCCTATGTACCTCAATGCCTTCAGTTGTGACTTTGTGGCCCAAAAATATTCCCTCCTTGACCATGAAATGACACTTTTCCTAGTTGAGTACGAGGTGAATGTCTTCACATCGTTTTAGTACAAGTTCTATATCCCTCAAATAATCCTTGAAGTTATCCCCAATGAGAGTAAAATCATCCACGAACACCTCCAGTCACTTCCCATTCAAATTTAAAAAATTGACATAATGCACCTCTAAAAAGTAGCGGGTGCATTGTAAAGTCCAAAAGGCATTCTCCAGTATGCAAAGATTCCTGAAGGTCATAAATGTGGTTTTTTCAACATCTTCAGGAGCAATATGTATTTGATTGTACCCTGAATAACCATCTAAAAAGCAATAGCATTTACGCCCTACCACCTTCTCCAGCATCCTATCAATGAAGGGCAGAGGAAAGTGATTCTTCCTCGTTGCATCATTCAGCCTTCGGTAGTCTACACACATCCTCCAACTAGTGACAGTTCTGGTAGGAATTAGTTCCTTGTCCTCATTCTTCACCACCGTCATGTCCCCTTTTTTTGGGAAACCTGTACGGGGATGATCCATGGGCTATCGAAGATGGAAAATATTATACTAGCATCCATCAGTTTGAGTATCTCCTTCTGTACCACTTCCTCTAGGTTTTTATTCAATTTGCGATGGGCTGCAGTTCAGGTTTCCTCCTTTCTTCCAACAAGATTTTATGCATGCAGATTGCGGGGCTAATACCCTGAATATTGGCTATGCTCCAGCTGATTGCTCTTTTAAGCCTCCGCAATAATTCTACTCTCATGTGTTCCTGTTCACCACTCAAATCAGCAGAAACAATCACAGGAAAATTGTTAGTCTCCGAAAAAGCATTTTTTAAATGTGTTGGGAGTACTTTCAATTCTCGCGAAAGCGGGCTTCGACGTGTGAAAACCTTTTTAAATGGGATTTAAAAGAGAGAGTCTCCACCTAATGATTTTTAAGGTGCGTTAGGGCACCTATTTGAAAATAATTATCTTTGACTAGTCAACACCACCAAAGATCGGGTAAGGGATCAAATTACCTCAAAGATAAGGTGTTAGCCACTCTTCGAGGTCCACAAATGTGGGTCGCGGCCGAACTTTAAAGTGTGTGGATTATAATTAAGCAGGATGATCAAATGAATGCAAAGAAAAGGGCAGGGGATTTTATTATGATACAGGGATAATTGATACAAATCTACAAGGGCATAATATAATAGTCTATGCTAGATTACTAAGTATATAAAGAAAAAGGAGGGGGTCCTAAGTTTTCTGGCCTAAAGGATCACCCCGTGCAGCATAAATAATACCTCGTAACTTTCTCGAGATAAGGAGTTGCTCATATTATTCAATATGCACGGGCTATCATCCCCTACTACCCCAATCACTATGTTAAAATTTTTTACCTAAAGGCGCTCTAATTCAATTATAAGTTGTACCCTAGGCGTGCACTACCCGTCCATGCCTATGGTCCGGGAGGCATTGGACCTCTATTTAGGTGGTTCTAGACTTACCTAAGCAGCTTAAAATGATAAACTAAACGACATTCAAAAAAAATATGGTTGCACTTAAGGACAATTATAGGCTCAAGTTAGCCTCCGCAATTAGACAACAAATGCACGCAAACAGATTTCTACGTTAGACAGTTGACAATTTAAGAACTGAGATAAATTAAAGTCATTAAGCCCTATAAACATGGTCACAGCTGCTCAGTATAATAATATCTGATACTGCTATGCTGTTGTTGAAGTTACAAATTATAATATATTAAAATCTATAGATATGATCTCTAAGTGATCTATGCAATAAGGGGGGGAGTGAAAACCATTGGAAATGCTCAGAATCATTCGTGTTTAATTCTATTGGCATGCTTTCTAAGTGAGTGGCAGTACTTTAGCTAAGTTCTAATAATTGGCAGTTAAAACTGATTTTTATAATACTTCGTTCCTATAGGCATATTTTCTAAGTAATCGACAGTAGCTGGTGAATCAATTAAGAACCTACGAATATGATATCTAGATGAAAACCAGTAGAGCATAAGCTAGTATGATCCTATAGGCATGTTTTCTAATGCTGCAATTATGCAAATTGAGGGGCAGATAAGCAAATTGAAAGGTAGTCATTGGCATTTGTTTCCTATAGGCATGATATCTAATGAACATGTTGCAGTGAACACGGGAATAAATGGAGTACTTAAGCTTATGCTTTGATAACAAACAAGTTGTGTGATTGTGTGATTTCTCTAATGGCATGATTTCTACTAGTGTACATGAGAATCTGAATAACATATATGGCATGTTGGATAAAAATAACAAGGGAGTCATACGAACCCTATATGCATGTTTTCTACCCCTTATGAAAACATTAGAATATACATGTGTCCCCAAATTTCACTAACATCCCAATTGTTTATTACAAAGTTATTACAGACCAAATGAGGCATATAAATATAAATATTACATAAGAAGCTATAGTGGGACTATAGCAGGCAGTATCGATTGGGCCTTCAGCAGACTCCTCTTCGCTAATAGCATTCCCCAATCCAAACGGGACTATGCCCATCAAAACAAACCCCAAAAGTTATAGAGGAACTCACACAAAACAAAACAATCACAAATTGACCATATGACCCAAATGTACAATCCAGTTTGCAAATAATATGAGGAAAAACTAAACGCCAGAGATAAACTCAAATTCCAGCAGCAAAAGAGAGCGATCAAAGAACCCCAAATCCTAGTGTGTCAGAGTTCACAAGGGTCTCAAATGGACCCGAGCAGTGCTCACACTATGGAGGTTAATAGAGAGAGTTTTGGTGGCCTTGGATTTCAGTCGGCCAAGAGTGATAGGATCAGAATAGTGTAGGTAACAAATAAGTGTGAAAAATATTTACCTGGAAAATGGTAGTTACAATTATATCTGATTTTGTGGTTCTAAAAATGCATGATTTATTTTAAGACTAGTTGTTAGGCATTAGATGCTAAGTTCGAACTAGAAAAATAGGATAATAGCAAAGGGCAATGGTTTTTTGCAAACTAAACAGACTTGAGACGAGGTCTCGAGATGGCCGAAACTGGACCTCGAGGTCGAGCTAATGCGCTTGACTGGGGGCGATCGATGGGGGAATAATAATGTAGAGGGCCTCGAGGATAGCCTCTTTATGATCAACAATGAGCAATAAATAAAGAACAATAAATGAAACACTATAAATGGAAGCAATAAAACAATGGAGCAATTGTAGAGTATGTTTAAGTTAGAGAGCACAGAATGTTCTTGTTCTTTTATTCAATATCCTCCACAAAAAAATGACAAGGATCGCCTTTATATAGGAGGGGGAATCCCAACATAGTACATGTGTAATTATTACAAAGAGATACAGGTGGTAAAACTATTTAATGGTCCGAGCGTGGGGAATCCTCGATATGCTCCCTCGGTGTCGAAGCTTGAACTGTACTTCGATCCCTCCGAAGACGGGCTATGGAATGCCATAATGAACATAAAATTGGAGTCTCTGATTTTAGTCGAATACAGATAGTCCTCGCGTTTCTTAGAATGAAGTGATAAGAAACGGTCTGAATTCTTGCCTCTTCGATATCCTCATTATGATGTTAGCCTCGTCAGAACATTAAATGACGTGTCATAAAGGCTGCGCAGAGGTCGTTGTCATCATGATTCTCGAGTAGCCCATGAATCACTATTGGTTCGACCTTTTCGCTTTTCAAACATCCCCAAATGGAATCTATAAATACTTTAATTGTTTTCCTTTCACACTTTTACAACATCTTCAAGTCTTCAAAATTTAGCTAATTGTTTTCTGTTTTCATCCTCTTTATGTGCTTGCTTCTTCGTCTTCTTTCTTTGATACTCACTTACAATTATGGACAAGACCTCCAAAATAGTACATCAAAAAGAGGGAACCACTTCCTCATCATGCCCGTCCAAGGGCAAATCAAAAACACCTCCTAGTATCGAGCAGTGTATTCCTTGTTCCTTTGACACTGTCTCCGATTTTACCATCGAGAAACGCCCTTCTATACCGGTCTGATGCGAGCCCTTGTCTTGGTACATAAGTGTGGTGACTGATACAAAGAGAGTAAAGATAGACTACCGTTGGGGGAGGCAGCGCAAGTAGAAATCCCCCAAAGCTGAGTAAAGTATAGTAACATATAAAGTTGGTTTTCTCAGCTTATATATGTATCCTTTCACTCTAGGCCCCATAGATTCTTCTTATCCTCCAATAGGTCCGGTGATTCTAGACTTTTGTCGTCAATACCGAGTGACACTCGGTCAAATTTATCCTTCTTTCTAGAGGATTATCTTCATGATTCGATATATCTCCAACAGGGTTGAGGGAATGAATTTCACCCTCGATCATTTGATCAAATTGTATAGCTCTCGTCTCTTCCGAGGGGGTTTAATAAAGCTACACCATCGATCCACCAAAGTGTTCTTTGCCTGCATCGACGAGGACAAAGACCGAGAATGGATGAGCCGATTTGTCAGAGTTAGAACCTCGGGCCTTATCCCCGTTGATAGGATGCCATTCCCGAGGAATAGAATATGAAGCGTAAGTGTCTCCACATCGAGTATGTTTCATCACCTCTTTTTCTTCTTCAAATTTGACCTCCTTCTTATTTGATTGATTTTCCTCTGATTGCATAGCCACCGTTTGGTTCCCTGGAGCAGTCCAGGACCTCCCGAGATGGATCAAACACTTAGATGCCGTTTTTCCATATAGCAAGCGCGTTCGGCGTGATTTGGCCAAGACACGGTGGCAAGCCAAGAACCACGTTATACTTATATTACCGTCATTTTCACATTCTTTGTAAGTATTCTTTATGGAGGTAAGTTTGATACATCATGCCTGTGCAGGCCTCGGGGAAAGCGTGTCAATGAGATCGCCCCCTCCCGGTGAAGAAGAGGCTTTTAAACTCGCCAAGGAAAAGAAAAGGATGAAAGAGACACCAGCGGAGTCTCCGAAACCCAAGAGAGCAAAGGATTGGAAGCCTAAGACCAATGCTACGATACTAACCTCGACGACTGCTGAGAGCCTGCGTTACGAGGAAGAAGATGACGATGCTTGCCCTTTGGTACGAAAGGTAAAACGAAGCGCTGAAGCTTCAAAAATTGCTGGGCAGAAGACTGCTGAGTCGGAGGTGGCCAAAGCGGACCCACCTTGTGTTGATGAGATCCTTGAAGAGGGTTTGGGTGCAGTCGCCGAGCCACTCGTTGGACATGGTACAGTCCGTGTTGGTGAGTTTGGCGGGCCTGATTTTGAAATTCTTCGGGGGAGATAAGAATCCCCGATGGAATTTGACACCGTGATGACTTTCAATCGGGCCTGTCGTTTTCTCCGGGGGAGATAAGGGATGCCCAGAACAGGGGTGCTGCCGACGTGGGGACCTCTTAGGGAGAGGATGATGCGTTCAGGATTACTTCATCGGTGTCGAGAAGGTTGCTGACCTCAATGCCCCCGTTGCTCTTGAGGGGGCTGAGAAGCTTCAAAAGCAGGTTATCTTCTTGACATACAATTTGTGCTTCAAGTTTTTATTCTTGTTTTTCTAAAATTCCCTCTTCATGTTGTATGTCAAGAAGCTGTATGACCAAGTCTTCTCTAAGCTACAAGATAAGTTAACTCATTGTGAGGAGGAGCTTGAGAATCTTACATCGGAGTCAAATGAGCTGAAGGATCTATGTGCCCGAAAAGAGGAGGAGTTGATCAACCTTCGGACAGTCTCGGAGAGAGCGCTCCAAGAGAGGGCCGACTTCATCGAGCAGGTAATATAGTACCCATAATCTTATCTTTTATTGTAATAATTGGTTCTAATTAGCTTGTATTCTGCATTTTGCAGATTGGGCAAAAGGATGACCTAGTGGGGCAGCTTCGGGAGGAGGTTGTGGCCAAGGACGCCGAAATTCTCGAGCTGACGCGGCTGAATGATTTCGTGGCCTCGGAAAGCGACATACTTCGGGAAGAGATATCCTCGACTCAAGGCCTTCTTCGAGGTGCTCAGGAGAAGGCTACTGCATTATCTGCGGCCAAGTCTGAGGCCGATGAATTTGTTTCTTCATATAAAAGGGAAGCGGTCACCGCAAATAATCGAGCCAGGGAGATATTCGAAAAGGCCGAGCTAAAGCTGGCTCAGGTTGTTGCTCATGCTTGCTTGCAAGCTAGGAGGCAAGCTTTTGAGTAAGCGAGTGCCAAAGGTGTCGATCTCTCTGCCGAGATTGAAGAAGCCAGGGCCTCGGAGGAAGAATCAGCAATCTCAACTACTTCGGATGAGGGCACCGGAAGCGACTCAGGCAGTAGTGAAGGCGAAAAGTAGATTTACTTGCTGCTTTTGCTTTTTCTTTTTTTGTACATGGGATCCTCGGAGGATATTTGTAAAATACCCTTGTAAATATATTTTTTGAAATGCAAAAGATCTCTTCGTTTCATATCTTCAAACTTTGGCTTGCAATGTTTATGCAAAAGTCGACCTTCGAGCTTTGAATTTAGCTCTTTGGAGCCCGTACTTGGAGTAACAGAGATCCTCGAGATCGGGCACCTTCTCGAGACTAGGTTGGTATTGGGGTTTCGACCCCTTGAATGCTATATGACAGCGGCATTGATATGACATGACCATGAAATGACCGAGGTGGGCCTGCTTGTACACTTCCCCAAAAGTTATAATGACTTTGTTAGGATTAATTGGTCCTCAAAGTAGATGAATAGTCTGTTTAACCAAAGAATTAGATCCTTTGACCAAAGCTATTTTTAGGATGAACACGGGTTTCTGATAACCTCTAAGTAATTAAAATAAAGAAAAATCAATCAGATGCACGAAAAGTAAAGTGTATTGCAATAGTAGTTCGGATGTCCTTTACAGGTTATATTTTACTCCCTTATATAGGCAATTTCCTAATATAACGTCTGCTATTTTCAGTAATTGAGCATTAATGACTAATTATGACATTAATGTAACTTTACAATGAGCAACTGTAACTATTGTGTGAATGTTGTGTAACGTGTGGATCACTAATTTGAAGATCTCTGAATCTGCCCTTTATTCCACCCAGATACATTTTGACCGTGTCTCTTCATCTTCTCAATCAGGTTGAGACTTCTGTAGCTAATCAACCCGTGGGTGTGATTTGCCGTGCCTCTTTGCCTCATACCTCTTCATAGAGTCCCGTCCAACTGTCGTGTCTTCATTTCTCCACGTAGACTGCTGAGTCATCAAGATTTCTTACACGTGTGAAGTTCTTTTTTACCAATACAGATAGTCCCCCCACTTACCATATATTTATCAATTAACATTTGGTTAGTGGATACTCATTTATGGCGAGAATATTTTACCGCCGCTTCACTCGAATCATTGCATCTTTTTTCGTACGTAAGTGTCGCTTGTCACTTCCATTTAATGCTTATTCCACGTGGCATTCTCGGGTTGGTTCTGCAATTGTTCAGCGCCTTTTAGGGCTTTTTTGCGGCTGCATCAGTCACGAAGTGACACCTTCAATTATGGCTTTCACATCTTTGTTTTTTCCATTTTGACGGTTGTCTTCGAGTAAATACCCCTTTTTATTTTCTTTTACGAAAAACTTCTAACTTTCAAACTTTATTTGTAAAGAAATTTTTCCTTGTCTTTGTAGATATGTCTTCTTCAAACCAATCTAAGAGAGTCATAAATGTAGATGATTTGACTCCCTCTTCTGCTCCAACACGGAGTAGGAGAGGCGGCAGGTTGAGGAGTTTAGGTTCTAATACCTTCAAGGGGTTCTTCCTCTTCTCAAATTATTTCTCCTCTTTCTTCTAGGTCTTTAACCCTATCCGTGGGCTAGGCCTTCTAGATCTTCGTCCTAAGGTAGAGAACGTCACGAACCTTTGCATGAACCGAGGGTCGATGAAATAGTACCTGCAGAGTTCACCTTTGCTAGGGATAGTCGGGCCCTTAGAGATCAAGTTTCTTCATTGTCGTCTCTTGATAGTGTTGACAAGTACCCTACCCAACTCACTGAAGGTTTAATTCCTCTTATACGCAGGGACTGTTATTGGAGTTTCGATTTTCCTGTAATCGTTCCAAACAGTAATCAAAGAATAACGTCTTACAAGATGGGGCATTCTTTTCTTTATACCTATCCATTTACATAGGGTTCAAGCCTCCCATCGACCCAGTAATCATCAAATTCTGTCGATTTTTCAAAATTTGCTTGGGACAAGTCGGTCCTCTTGTATGGCAAGTCGTTGCATGTCTTAGATATTTGGCTACCTTAACTTCGATCCCCTTTACTTTTCATCATGTTATTCACCTCTAATCCTCAATGTTGTTCCGTCAGGGAATTTTTACCCTAGGTGCTGGGAGTATAAGGGTGTTAGTGACTTCTGAAGATGATAAGGATCGGGGTTTGCTTCTTCGGTATGTTGTTATTCCTAGTGATGGTTTAGTAGGTGAAGAGAATCTTCCCTTCCCTGAGAAGTGGAATTTTGCACGTGAGTACATTTTTTCTCACATTCCTTTCTTTTTGCTTTATATATCTTATCAATATTGTAGCTGTTTCTTCTTTTTGCAGCAATCATGGGAACCGTCGAGAATGTCTCCAGTTTCATAGATTGGGTAGAAAAGCTTTTGTTAATCGCTCCATTGGAAGAACGTTCATGGAAGTACCTCTCTGAGAGGTTTGGTTGGAGAGTTAAGACTCATGGTAAATGAAATTTTTGTTTGTACTTGTTTATTCCTTTGAGCATTATTTAACCTTTTCCTTTTGGAAGGGTTTCCTGCTCGTGGAGTTTCTGCATCCGCGTCTGTTCCCAAGTTATCCCTGGGTCAGGCCCAGGAGATCATTTCAGGATCTTCTTCTTCAAAGAGAAAATCAAGTGGGTTAAGGACCTCGGGAGAAGAGGAGTAATAGGAGGGCACTTTGGTCATAGGTCACGCAGAAGGAAGGTGGTCTCAGACGACGAGTTTACACCTGTCATTGTGCCTTCCGTGCCTGAAGTTTTACTTTCTGCCTCCGAGGATGCTACTCCCTGTCCCGTGCGTGAATATGTTGTCCATTTGTTCCGTGAAGGCTTTGGTCCTATTGTTGATGAAGCTCCCTTGGACGTTTTCTCTCCTTCTATTAGAGAACTCCCTTCAACTGTTTTAGTTATTTCTCCTGCTCCCGTGGCTATTCCTACTCCTGTCATTGCTCCTTATCCCATGGCTTTTTCGGCTCCTCAGACTTCCTCGCCCGTGGCTCCTGCATCTCTACCTGCTCATGTGCCTTATGTTACAGAAGCAGGGTCTTCCAGCAGGGAGATAAGGCAGGTGGTGATAGAAGTTCCAGCGGAGGGTCGTCTCTTTAAAAAGTCTGGCCAGCCTGATGTGTGGTTGAAATCGTTGATAGGCCTGACAAAGAGAGCTAAGTTGGACAGCCACAGTTCCCTTACGTGGGCTAATGAAATCGTGCATACTTCTTTAAAGGTAAAATGCATTTTCTTGTGTTCATTCTTGTACATGTATTTACCATATCTAATTGGTTTTCTTTTGCATATCAATCTTATAGGCATGGAGTTTATGATGAGGGTTTCTAATACAGAGCAGGAAGTGAAATAATGGCGCGCGGAAGCAAATAACTGGAAGGAGTAGTATGAAAGCTTAAGGCTCGACATGGAGGCTGTAGAAGAAGAAAAATGTACCTTGGAGCAGCAAGTGAGGGTCATGACGGCAGAGTTAGCCGTGGAGAAGGCATCCTCTGATCAGGCAGACAAGGATAAGAGCGTTCTAGAGTCCTCATTCGCGGAGCAGCTGTCTCGTGCCTCTGAAGAGGTCAGGAGTTTGAAGGTCTTACTAGACCAAAATGAGGAGTATTCGGGGGAATTAGTGTAATCTCTTACTCAGACCAAGGAGGATCTTTGCAACTCTTTGGAGATTCAATTCTTGGAAAGGTATTTCGCTCCTTTAAGGGCCTCTAATGATGTTGTTGTGACTGAGAGGGATGAACTAAGAGCTGAAGTTATGCTATGGGAGAAAGATTACGAAGCTCTTGAACATAGGGCAGTTGTCGATGTTAGTTGGGCGTATATGAACTCTCGCCTCGACACATTGACTGAAATGAGTCGAGAAGGTTTCGCCATAAGAAACTTTTAACTTCCTTTTCTCGCACCTGTTTGAACGCTTCTACCTCTACCCATTTTGTAAAATAGTCGATTAGCACGAGCAAGAAGCGTACCTGTCCTTTAGCTGTGGGAAGAGGTCCCACTATGTCCATACCCCATTTCATGAAGGGCCATGGGGATATTATTGGATGCAATAATTCCGCTGGTCGATGCATGTTATTGACAAACCTTTGGCACCTGTCGCATTTGGATACGAAGTTCTCGGCCTCTTCTTCAATCTTAGGCCAATAGTATCCAGCTCTGATTAGGGTTTTCACTAAGGATCTCGCCCCTGAGTGATTTCCAAAGTGTCCTTCATGGACTTATTTCACCACAAACTCCATTTGGTTAGGTCCGGGGCATTTTGCTAGGGGCCCTCCGAACATCTTGCGATGTGATGAGTTGAGAATGAGGCAGTACCGTGCAGCTTTGCGGCAAAATGCTTGAGCTGTTTTCTTGTCTTCAGGTACGGTGCCATTCTGCAAAAAATTTAGGATTTCGTTTCTCCAATCTCAGGTTAAATTGTTGAAAGTTACCTCATTTCTATCATGGTCGATCGCTGAATGGAATAGATGAACGACAATTGCACTGTCTTTGTTTGTTACTTATGTGACTGCTGTGAGGTTAGCTAATGCATCTGCTTCTGCATTTTCCTCTCTAGGTATTTGTACTACCTTCCATTTTTTGAATTGTCTCACGAGCTCTCGTGCCTTCTCCAGATATTGTTGCTTCCGAGTCTCTCGAGTGATGTAAGTCCCCTGCATTTGATTTACTACCAGTTGGGAGTGCTTTTGATTACGATTTGCTCGATTGAAAGCTCTTGTGCGAGTTCTAGTCCTGCAATAACAGCTTCGTACTTTGCTTCATTGTTAGTTATAGGATAACATTTGATAGCCTGTCGTGTTTTTTCACCCATGGGTGATATTAAGACTATGCCTAAGCCGGAACCTTTTATATTGGAAGAACCATCGGTAAATAGGGTCCATAGACCCGGATTAGCACCGTTGAAGAGTTGTAACTCTTTTTCCACTTCAGGGACAATGCTATTACTAAAGTCAGCGACAAAATCAGCTAAGATCTGAGACTTGATTGCAGTCCTAGGCTGATATATTATTTCATGCTCGCTTAATTCTATGGCCCATTTGGCTAATCTTCCTGATAGTTCTTGTTTATGCAGTATGTTTCTTAATGGATACGAGGTCACAACTGTGATTAGATGACAGTGAAAGTATGGCCTTAATTTTCTAGATGCCATGATTATAGTTAAGGCTAACTTTTCTAGATTGTTTACCTTTATTCTCCATTGCCATTGCACTTACAATTATTTTTGAGACAGCAAGGTAGACGTACAACCTCTCCTCCTCCTTTGGCTTTGACAGCAACAGAGGTTTTGATAGATAAGACTTTAGGTCTTTTAGAGCATGTCAACATTCTTCAGTCCATTCGAACCGATTTTGCTTTTTGAGAACTGCAAAGAATTTAAAACTTTTCTCGGAAGATTTGGAAATAAATCTTCCTAAGGCTGCAATTCTTCCCATTAGTCTTTGAACTTCTTTTTTGTTTATAAGTACATCAGGTATTTCTTCTATAGCCTTATTTTATCAGGATTTACCTTTATTCCCCTGTTTGATACAAGGAAACCCAAGAATTTACCCGATTCTACGCCAAAAATGCATTTTTTTGTGGATTCAGCTTCATATTATACCTATGTAAAATGTCAAAGGTAATAGAGAGGTGGTGGAAATGGTCTTCCGCCCGTGTTGATTTTACCAGCATGTCATCAATGTAAACTTCTATCGTTTTTCCTAGATGTTCCTAGAAAATCTTGGTGACTAGCCTTTGATAGGTGGCTCCAGCGTTTTTAAGCCAAAAGGCATGACTTTATAACAATAAGTCCCCCTGTTTGTAATAAAGGAGGTTTTTTCCTCGTCTGAAGGATCCATTTTAATCTGATTATAAACAGAATACACATCTAGAAAGCTTAACAATTCATGACCTGCGGTGGCATCAATCATTTGATCTGTATGTGGTAATGGGAATGAATCTTTAGGGCATGTTTTATTTAAGTCAGTATAATCTATGCATACTCTCCATTTGCCATTTTTTTTAGGTACTACCACAGTGTTAGCTAGCCAGTTAGGGTATGTTACCTCTCGTATCGAACTAATTTTCAAGAGTTTCTGTACCTCTTCGTCAATCACTTGGTTCTTGAATGGTCCTTGCTTTCTTTTCTTCTGCTTAACAGGCACGAAGGATGGATCTTCATTTAGTTTAAGAGTCATCACTTCTGGTGGGCTACCTGTCATATCTGAGTGGGACCACGCAAAGCAATCTGCGTTAGCCTTTAAATAATCAATTAACTTACCTCTTCGATCGGGGCTCAGCCTCGTGCCTATATAAAATTTCTGTTCAAGTTTTTGTTCAAACAATGGAACAACTTCGAGCTCTTCTGTAGTTGTTTTGATGTGCTTTTCTTCGTCCGGTCTGGAATTTACATCTGTGCAATCCAATGCATCTTCCGTGGTGACTTGATTCACCTTCTCGTGAGTATCTTCTTTCATACCTGTTTCAACAATAATACCTTCTGTACCTATTTGGGTAGTAATTTCTTCCATGCCTGTTTGGGCGATGTTACCTGCTTGGGAGATTCCCTTATCTTTTGATTCTTTCACCTCTACTTTTTTGTTGTAGTGTACCACTGAATTTATATTTCTCGCAGTTTGCTGATCACCTCTAATTTGATGAATCCCCCATTCAGAGGGGAATTTAATCACCTGATGCAAGGTGGAGGGTATTGCTTTCATGTCGTGGATCCATGGCCTTCCCATGATTACGTTATAATCCATGTCAGTATCGATGACTTGGAACCTGGTATTTTTGATTACTCCCTCAACATAAGTGCTAAGTTCAATTTCCCCTTTGTTTATAACCGTAGAGTTATCAAACCCTGATATGGCTCGTGCCTTCGGGATTAATTGATTCCCCAATAACATTTCTTCCGCGACTCTTAGCAAAATAATATTGACTAATCTACCTGGATCAATCAACACTCTTTTTACGTTAGTGTCATGAATAAGTAAGGATATTACCATAGCATCGTTGTGAGGAAACATTAATCCGCCGATATCTCAATCATCGAAGGTTATAGCATCTGCTTCCATATTTTCACGAATCTGCTTTCCGTGTGTAATTGTGAACTTCGTGGCTGCTTTGCATACCACTCCATTTACTTTTTCACCTCTGTGTATCACGTTGACGGTTCTTTTTGGAGATGGTGGTTTTGGGGGCTCCTGCTTGTTCTTCATGTATGCCTGTTTACCTTTTTCACTAAACAATTCTGTTAAATAGCCCTGTTTCAATAATTGTTCTACCTCACCTTTCAAAAATCTTCAATCTGCAGTTCTGTGTCCATGATCATTATGGAATTCACACTAGAGATCTGGTTTCCTCTAATTCGGGTTCGACCTCATCTCTTTGGGCCATCGAACCTTATCACCCATATTCCGTAATACTGAAATTAGTTCAGAGGTACTTACATTGAAGGTGTGATCCCCAATTCGTGCATTACCTCTAGGTCGTTCATCTCGATCCCTTCTGGATCTAGATGAGGACAAGCCTGCATCTCTGCTTGGTGGTCTATAATCTGACCTAGTGTTTTCGAACCTGGGACGAGTTTCACGTCCCGATGGTCCCAAGTAAGGAGCGTACCTGTTTTTACCTGATCTCCTGTCTGATTCTGAATGTCTGGATCTGGTATAATCTTCATCTTTCGAATGAGCAATGGTATCTTCTTCTATTCGAAGTTTAGTATAGTACCTGTTATAAACATCGTTCCACGTTGTAGTTGGGAATTCTCTCAAGCTTTCCTTGAGTCTCCTCGTGGCTTCTGTGCTTTTGTCATTTAGATTACTTGCAAATGCCATGGCTTCCCAATTATCAGGCACCCTTGGTAGTTGCATTCTTTCTCATTGCAACCTGTCTACAAATTCACGAAGTAGTTTCTTGTCTCCTTGTTTTATTTTAAAGATGTCCTCCATCCTTTTCTCGACTTTTTGCGCACCAGAGTGTGCCTTTATGAAAGAATCTACAAGTTCCGCAAACGAATCAATAGAGTTTTCAGGGAGAAGAGAATACCAGGGTAGCGCCCATTTGGTAAGTGTTTCTCCAAACTTTTTAACTAGGACCAACTCAATTTCGTGTTTTGTTAAGTTGTTTCCCTTCACTCTGGTGGTAAAAGCAGTCACATGGTCGCGTGGGTCGGTTGTCCCGTCATACTTAGGAACTTCAGGCATTTTAAACTTCTTTGGAATAGGTACGGGTGATGCGCTTGGTTTCCAAGGTTGTTGAGAATATCTATCAACGTCAATGCCTTTGATAACAGGTGGTACTCCAGGAATTTGTTCGATTCGATCATTTTTTTCCTTCACCTGTTTCTACAAAGTTAGTAATGAAGTCTGTAATTCAGAGTTATTAGACATACCTGGTCTCGCTTCGAGAGATTCATTAGGAGTATCTCCCCTTCCTGAGTTTGCCAACCCAGACTGAGGATTTTCCACGTGATGGTATTATTGGGGGTGGTGTCAGTGGTGCAAGTGACACTGCTGGTAATCCCCTCACAAATTCTTACAAAGCCTGGCTCACATAATCTGCAATCATTTGCTTTACCCAATCTTGTTCTACCGTCTGATCATTATTATCGTTGTTGTTATTGAATCTTTCCGGGGATTGTTCCTTTGAATCATGTGGGGTTCCTGAAGGTGATGGAACTGGGGTTCCATTCCTTTGCTGGTTGTTGTCGTTGGAGTTTGACATAGTTCAGAGGATATCGCTTGAAAAGCAAATAAAGATTATCAGATTCCCGGTAACGGAACCAATTTGTTTAACCAAACAATTAGATCCTTTGACCAAAGCTATTTTTAGGATGAACACGGGTTTCTGATAACCAAGGCAAGACTCATTATTGTAAGTAATTAAAATAAATAAAAATCAATGAGATGCACGAAAAGTAAAGTGTATTGCAATAGTAGTTCAGATGTCCTTTACAGGTTATATTTTACTCCCTTATATAGGTAGTTTCCTAATATAATGTCTGCCCTTTTTAGTGATTGAGCATTAATGAATAATTATGACATTAATGTAACGTTACAATGAGCAACCGTAACTGTTGCGTGAATGTTGTGTAACGTGTGGATCACCAATTTGAAGATCTCTGAATCTGCCATTTATTCCTCCCAGATACATTTTGACCGTGTCTCTTCATCTTCTCAATCAGGTTGAGACTTTCGTAGCTAATCAACGTGTGGGTGTGATTTGCCGTGCCTCTTTGCCTCATAACTCTTCATAGAGTCCCGTCCAACTGTCCTGTCTTCATTGCTCCACGTAGACTGCTGAGTCATCAAGATTTATTACACGTGTGAAGATCTTTTTTACCAATACATTGTCGCCGCTTGTTCTATATGTATGCTCACTTCTTCTTCAGTTTAAGTTTTGTAGCTTGCAAAACTAGTTTTTCTTTAAAGTTCTCTTCCTTCTCTCATCATTTCTATTTTTATAGTTCAACGCTTTTGCTTGTGCTTTCTCCCTCTTTATCTTTATTCAAATAGTTATGGCTTCCGTGCCCAAATCCGCTCACCAAGAAGAGGGAAACTCTACCTCTACTTCTTGCCCGGTCGGTGGTACACCACCGGCGTATGGCGAGTTAACCTCCAGTTTTTTTTCTTTAAGGACAGACTTTGCACTAGAGAAACCCTTTGATGGTCCGTGCCATCGAGAGCATGCGTCGAGGTTTATTGGATCGGTAGAGGAGAATCACCTCGAGGCCGTGAGGAGAGATTGTGGATGGGGAGAAAATGTGATGCTGCAGATACCTTCCCGAGAAGAGAATATTATGGCCCACGTGGAGGGATTCCTGAACGTGTACACGTACCCATTTACATTGGCCCCCTCGACCGCCTTGTGCTCAAATTCTGTAAAAGGTATTGAGTCACTTTGGCTCAGATTCATTCGTCCTTCTGGCGGACAGTGTTGATGATAAGGTTCTTCACTGAAAAGGTTGAGCTCGAGTTTACCTTTAGCTACCTTATCAGATTATATCGGCCTCTACATTGTCGAGGCCTGATTGCGTTACGATGCTGATTTACCAAGCCTTTTATTGCCAGTGATGATGAGGACCGGAACTGGGGATGGATGAGTCAATTTGTCCGAGTGAGGACCGTCGACATCATTCCTGTAGAGTTCATGTCGTTCCCCGAAAAATGGAACTTCAAACGTAAGTACTACGTCGCTCCTTAGTGCCCTTTTCTCTCGATGATTTATAAGATAGTTTCTTTTTCTCTTCCTCAGCGGTCTCGTGGATGCCGGAAGAGATCCCCAATCTTGCGGACTAGACTCGGAGAATGGCGGTCTCCTTGTCCTATGATGAACACAAGTGGCGAGATCTGTCGAAGGGCAGATGGGAAGCAAAGCACCACGGTATGCGCAACGTGAATGCCTTTTGAGGAATCTTTTACTTTATATGTATTAACTCTATCACCGCAGGCGTTGGTGGATTCTACGAGATGAGACCGTGCCCCCTGAGGAGGGCGAAGGAATGTCGGCTTTGGAGCCGAGGGAGGATAATAAGCGGAAAAGGTCCTCGAAGGATGATGACATTAAAAATGAGGCGGGGCATGCCCGGGGGCACAAAGAAGATGCCGCCGCTGAAGAGGACCTTACATATGTCGGTTATTCTGTGGACGTCAATACTCCTGGGGAGGATAGTTCTGCATCCATGGCTCGAACTAGGGGGCCTCCCGAGGTTGCTGAACCTGCTAGGCCTGAGACCTCTAGCATCGAGGGAGAGGTTCCACGAGAGGGAAGGAGCAATAGTCCTTTACCACCGTCTGCTTCCCCCCTCGAAAGTTCTTCCAGGGCCACTCGGGGTCAGGGGCCTCCTAAATAAAGTGGGGTCTCGAACGATCATATCCCCACCGAGAGCGGTTCAACTGGGGCCGATAGGACCAGGCCAGTAGACGCACGCTCAACTTTTGAGAAGGCTCAGCGGCTCTGTTTCGTGGTGAGTTTTGGTTGACTTTGTTGGTTTTTCAGCTTTGTATTTTCATCTTTTGAACTGAAGCTTCTTTTTCATAGGCTTTTGACATGCTCAAGTTCGAGCTGCTCCGTTGTGAGGCCAAGTTGCGGGAAACCTTGGGCAAGGAGAAATACTTCTTTGAGATAAGAAGACAAGAGAGTTGATATATCTTCGATCGGAGGTGAATCGGAGTCGAGCAACAGGTAATCCTTATTTTGATGGAGTACATGCTTCCTTTCCCGCCTTCGAAAACTAATGTTTCGGTGTTTCAGTTGCAGAGAAAAAATGAGGCGTTGGAAAGCCTTTGGGCGAAGTCGGACAGGTCAATTCCGAATGCAATGCGTTAAAGGCGCATATAGGTGTTCATGCTGCGGCCCAAAGGAATGCTTTGGCCAAGGTCGAGACTGATCTTTTTAATATGAAGGCCGAGGCCGTGGACGCCCGGGATGAAGCTGAAGAAGTTCGAGTAAAGGCCGATAAGAAAGTGTTCATTTACCTAAAAGATGTTGCCGATGCTCGGGCTGAGCTAAGCTGAGGGGAGCCCTTGACAAAGAGAGGAGGGGCAATGAATATGCCCGATGAAGATCTCGGAGGGATGCCGTCGAAGAGATTCATGCTAGAGTCTTTGATCTCTCAGAGGAGATAAAGCAGGCCAAGGTGGATGAGATCGACGCCAAGTTTTTCCTTTCTTCTGGTGCCGATGCTGATATTTGAACGTCGTCGAGGGAGCTGGTCCCGAGAGTAGAATAGGTTTTTCTTTCTTGTCCTTTGGATAAAAATCCTATGGTAGCATTGTAAATGTATATTTGTAATACATATATATAGAAAATCCTTTGGTATTTCCGATTTGCTTGTGTCTGTATTTCTTTTTCTTTTTGAATTTTGATGCTTGTAAATAATTAGCCCGATGAATTGGACTTAGAAACGAACCCTTGGGGTTATAAATTGGCCCTGAGGTTTTTTAAGCTAGTCCGTGGGCTCTTACGCATTGGACCTTAGGTGCTTTAGGCTCTTACGCATTGGGTTGGTACGACCTTTAATATGGCTGGCGCTTAGGCTATTATGCATTGGGTCGGTAAGACCTTTAATATGGCTATATTTTTCCCTCGTTAAAGACTTTTTGAAGTTTTTGTGTTCGTCCAACTCTTCGACGGCTCGAAAGAACCTCAATTATGAGCCGTTATGTGACGATAAATGAGCACCTCGGAAGGTTTCGCTTGATGGCTGTATTTTTGAAGCCTTTTCATTGTCAGAGCTGATATGATCAAAGCTCTTTTGCTTATGCCGAGGGTATCCTGATTAACCGGTTCTTTTCAAAGTATTTTCAAAGTAATTGGAGGCTTGTGATTTTATGGAGACGGTCGGACGTCTCCGAATCGTATTGGTTTGGCCGGAGCCTTATGACCGTAGTCATTGTATTTGGTCGTAGCCTTTTAGTCCCCGAGTGAGGTAGCCTCGGCGTCTATATCGAGGGTATGCCTTTTTAGGGGTCTTAGAAGTTCGAATTATAACCTTGACTTTGATATCGGGATTATCCCTTTTTAAGGTCTTACAAATTTGTACATGCCTTGCTTGATGTACAAGTTTTTACATTCCTTGTTTGAGGTCTTACAGGCCTGATACTGCCTTATTGAGGGATTATGAGCTCCAAGTTACCGTCCCAAAGGTCTTATGGCTTCTAGTTTTTGATGGCTCGATGGGGTGACTGTCGATGACAGTCCCCGGGAATCGAAAGTTTTTGGCTTTGGACTCGTTCCTTGTAAAAATAGAAAACTTTTTGATGTTGCCTCATTGAGGTATTATAAACTTGATGTTTCCTCATGGAGGTATTATATTGTTGATATTGCCTCATGGAGGGCTTACATTGGTGCCTCATGGAGGGCTTATGAATTTGAACATGCCTCGTTGAGGTCTTACAGATTCGACGTTGCCTCGTTGAGGTCTTACAGATTTGACGTTGCCTCGTTGAGGGCTTACAAGTTTGATAATGCCTCGTTGAGGTCTTACAAATGAGATATTGCCTCATTGAGGGCTTATGAGCTCAAAGTTGCCGGCCCTGAGGTATTACGGCTTCGAGTTTTTTATGTCAGTCCCCGAGTGTTTAGGAAATTTCTGGCCTTGGGGCCGTTTCTTGTGAAAATAGCAAACTTCTTTGAAGTGCGAAGTGTTTTGATAATAAGAGATTATCCTTTGATTAATTGGTACAAGTATACATGTTTTCTCCATCCAGGGTTCGATTATTCTACGTGGACATGGTTCAGTCTACCATTTTGTCCGATACATCATTCTCATGTCGAGACCCTCTTTGGCATATTTTAATTTCTTCTAGCAGGTGATCTCCCAAGGGAATTCCCCTCAGTATTTGAGTTTGATCGAAGAGAAGCCTTGAATACTTGGTGAGTTCTCCTTAGGTAGCATATGGATGTTGCCTCGTTAAAAACCTCGTCAGTAAAACCCATTTGGGATAAAATCCTATGAGGGAAAAATAGCGCAACGCGTGCTTTAGTACCTAAGGCCTTCGAGATGGAGGGTGCTTCGATTCCTTTCAATCGAACACCTGCACATAAGTTAGTGTAAAATGTAAGAGGAAAGAGGGAAAGTATTGTACCTTAAATGTGGTGGCGTTCAAGCCTCGATATGCTTCAGTTACTCGTTCCGAGGATGCGACACGGTCCTTAATTCGTTCATCTGAGGATGTAGTTTGTGATGGCTACTCGGCTGTTTGCTTGTTCTTTAGCTCCTTCGATGTAGAAGGTGTCTGTGCCGGTGCCACATCGTGCACTGCGAACATCTCTTTTGTTGCGTGCTGCTCTCCGTACACTGTTTTTACTCCATACTTCGTAAGGGTTGATGGCACCGCCCTCATAATATGAATCCATGGCCTTCCACGTAAAGCATTGTATGTCATGTCAATTTCGATGACATGAATGGTATCTTGAGTTGTACGAGCCACGTTGACTGGGAGGATGATTTCCCCTTTCGTTATCTCGCTCGCCATGTTGAATCCGTTGAGGACTCGAGAGGCAGTCACAAACTGGTCGAGAAATCTGAGTTGCTCTACCTACCTCGACCTAATTATGTTGGTCGAGCTACCTGGATCCATGAGCACACGTTTAACCTGAAATTTATTCAAAAGAAAATAAATTACCAGTGCGTCATTATGAGGTTGAGACAAGGTCTCGATGTCCTCTTCGCTGAATGAAAGAGCATCTTCAAGTATGTAGCTCCGAGTTTGCTTTTCCTTGGTGATGGATACTTTGTTCGCTTGAAAATGGGTCCCCGATGGACGTCGACTCCTCCAATAATCATGTGGATGACGTGCTGTGGTTCTTCTGTTTCATTTTTCCTGTTCACTTCTCTTTCCCAAAATTGGTTTTTAGCTCGGTCGCTGAGGAACTCTCGAAGGTTCCCTTTGTTGATCAGTCGGACTACCTCTTCTCGAAGCTGTCTGCAATCCTCAGTCTACTGACATGAAGTACTGAGTATGTAAGGCAGGAAAGAATAAGTAAGAGCAGTAATTCAAACAGGGATAAAGTATATACAACCTTTAACATTTGGGTACCTCTGAGGGTTACTGACATGAAATGCGTGATACATACATATATATACATAAACTTTTAAAACATACGCCTATGTGGGCAACATCATCATCATATCGTATCCGGCCGTAATAGGCTCGGTAAAACGTACTCGGCCATGTGGAGCTCGGTAAACCCAACTAATCAGTGGTTGCACAATAGGTGTCATACCTCGGCCGACTATAGCACGGCTCGGTATAGTAAATAGATACATATATATATAATGCATGTCGGACTCATTGGAATCATATTCTGAACCTTTCGGAGTCACGTAAGGTCGATATTCTCCGTACATGTTATTAGGACTAACTCTTCATCAAGAATCTTATAAGAATAAGGAAGTACTAACAACATTGATAACATAAGAATAAGAGAAGAAACATCAACAACAATTGCTCCATAAGAAGGGAAACAATGTAAGTACTTCTAGCTTCTAAGAGTAGAGTATCTTTGGAAGCTCGTTCATCGCATTATGTACAATCGTTATCGTTTAAGCGTCGTAACTTTATGCATCGACCACAACCTATTTTAAGATGAAACGGCAAACACCTCCCTTATATATATGACTTCACACAAGTCAAAACAATCATCAAACATCCCAACATACCCCTATCACTTCATAGACAAAACGACAACCATAATAGTGTCAAACAATTCAAAAATGTTACGACGAATGACCAGCAAACCACCCTTCCATTATGTGGTGTTTCTCCAAACCCTTTCTACTCTTAACTCCTTAAAAAAATTAGCAAAAGATACAACTTAATAGCAACACGAAACAACCCACAAAACAGTCCCACAAGTTCAGCAACTCAAAATTGATTTTTCAGTTTTTCTAAAACACATTTCAACTTGTCTTTTCTTTCAAGTTGAGAAACACAACCAAAATTACATAATTAAGACTCTTATCCAATAAATCAGCCATGGATTCAACTTAAAAATAATTTCACAACCAGCCAACCATGATACAACAACAAACAACATATCACTCTTTCGAAACTCGCTAGGTCTAGTCTTTATGATCGAGTTACAACTCGCAAACGCATAGATAATGGGAGGAGAAGCATAACATTATCTTGTACTGAGTATAACCCACAAAACCTGTTCCTTATTCATCAAAAATAAGTCCCTCAACACAGCTACAAGAAGGAGAAAGAGAAACTAGCAAGCTGTCCGGGCTTTTTGGCACTAGAATCACGTCGTAAGACCCGAAATGCCCTAGGGTTTGTGTGGGAATTTTGGGGAGGATTTGCAGGGGTTCAATTTTATTTTAAAGGTCTGAAACATGGGTGAAATAAATATTTGATAATCCCTTAAAAGTACTCTCTTGGACGAATTTGGGGCTTTTAATTGAGTCCACTCCTTTTGGCAAGTAGGTGATGCACCTACTTGTCACCTACCAATCTGCGCAGTCTCGTGACAATACGAATATCTCTATACTCCAAGATCTTATTGATGAACGATTTAATGGTTTGGAAATTAGACGCATAGATAGTCAATTTTATGGGTAGATCACCCCGTAAGTCCAAGTAAATCGGGAGAAAATATTAGTAACATTTGACCTAAAGTTTAAGTAAAATTATGAACATAAGTTGCAAAAACTTTTGTCGACTTTTGTTCCATAACTCGTTTGACTTCAAGACTTATGATACAGGTATTATATGATTCAAATACCTTAAAACACTACCTCTTGAGAATATTAGCACCCCTAGGTTTACCCAAAAATACGGGTTACAACATCCTTGATTCGTTTAACTTCTAATACTTGTTAACCACCCTTATACACCCTTGTATTATTTAAGACCAATATGATTAACTTCTTATCATCTTAAAGATAATCTCTTCTCAGATTTACGTCGACTAACTTATGGCCTGAACTAACGTATGTGAATATGGGTTGTAACAGTCGGGGTGCCTCTACCGGCCTTGTGTGCCTGTCAAACCCTACTTTGCTCACGAGTCCCCGAGTATTATGGCGTTGATCCATCCTTCAATCACTTCGAGGTATTTTGCGCCGCGGGATATTTCTCCGATTTTCTATATACGGTTGATACCTTTCTTTGCTTGGCCTCGGATCTCTCTCTAGAAGCCTCGATTCCTTTGCTAAGAGCCTGCTGGGATACACCGAGCCTGAGGGGGCTTCCAATTGTTCATCCTCGACTCTGATCTTTGACTGAGACATATTGTGTACATCCGCACAAACTACAGTGGGATACTCGATTAAGTTTTGCTTCAACTGCTTTGAAGTTATCGAGCTTCGTTCATTCAATCCCTGAGCGAAGGCTTGCACTGCCCAATCATCAGAGACCGGTGGTACTTCCATCCGTTCCAATTGGAAGCAGGATACGAACTCCCTTAACATCTCATTCTCTCTTTGTTTGATTTTGAAGGCGTCAGGTTTCCTCGTAGTGACCTTGATGGCACCAGCATGCGCCTTCACAAAAGAGTCTTCCATCATGGCAAACGAATCTACCGAGTTCGTGGGCAGGTTATGATACCACATCATGGCCCCTTTGGACAACGTTTCTCTAAATTTTTTCACTAAGACGGATTCAATCTCGTAATCTTTTAAGTCGTTCCCTTTCACAGCACAAGCGTAAGCAGTAATGTGCTCATGGGGGTCCGAGGTCCCGTTGTACTTCGGGAGATCGGGCATTCTGAATTTCTTCGGGATGGGCTTCGGATCCACACTTGATGTGAATGGATTTTGCACGAACTCTTTTGAATCTACACCCTTCAAAATCGGGGGTGTGCCCGGGATCTGATTGACCCTCGAGTTATAGGTCTTCACCTTTTTGTCGTTAGCTTCTATCTTCTTTTCTACTGATTATATCCTCTTTGTGAGGTCCTTGAGCATCTTCATAATAGCAGGGTCGGCTACTGACCCGTTATTGCTCGACCTTTCTGGTGCCTGTTCGACTTGAGGATCCGTTTTCAGTGGTGATGTGCTTGGAGTTTATTGATGGCTTTGTAGCTGAGCAATAGCCACTTGTTGTGCTTGAATCATCACAAAAATGACATGAAGGCTAACTTCTCTTTCCTTTTGAGCAGGGGCTCTCTGTGCTTCATGTTGGTCTCCTTCGCGCGCACTTCCGCCTATATGAGAGCTTACATCGACATGTTGAGCATTGCGTGAGCCTTCATCAACGGGGATTTGTACGGGTGCCCCTTCAAAGTTTTGCGGTGGTACACCGGCGCCTGAAGTAGCTGCACCGTTCTCTCCATGATCCTCAGGACCGTTATTTTCATGTGCATTCACTGAGTTAGACATTTTCTGACCTGAAATTGAAGATTCTTGGACAAGAAAAAGTGTAAAGAATAACTTGTGTTTTTAGAAAACCAGCACTAAAACAATCACTATTATTTTTAGCTCCACAGTAGGCACCAAACTGTTTACCTAGAAAATGGTAATTACAATTATATCTGATTTTGTGGTTTTAAAAATCTGTGATTTATTTTAATACTAGTTGTTAGGCATTAGATGCTAAGTGCGAGCTGGAAAAATGGGATAATAGCAAAGGGCAATGGTGTTTTTCAAACCAAACAGACTTGAGACAAGGTCTCAAGCTGGCCAAAACTGGGCCTCGAGGTCGAGCTAGTGCGCTTGACTGGGGGTGATCGATGGGGGAATAATAGTGTAGAGGGCGTCGAGGATAGCCTCTTTATCATCAACAATGAGCAATAAATGAAGAACAATAAATGAAACACAATAAATGGAAGCAATAAATAAATGGAGAAATTCTAGACTATGCTTAAGTTAGAGAGCAGAGAATGTTCTTGTTCTTTTATTCAATATCCTCCAAAAAAAATGACACGGTTCCCCTTTATATAGGAGGGAGAATCCCAACATAGTACATGTGTAATTATAACAAAGAGACACATGTGGTACAACTATTTAATATTCTGGTATGGACTTGTACTATTCTTGCAGGCGTTGTCAGCTCTAGCCATGTGCCTTTGGGAATTTTCCGCTTTTTCATTATGGTCACTGATTTATAGCGCCTCGAGGTCGAGCGTAGGGAATTCTCGATATGCTCCCTCGGTGTCGAACCTCGAACTGTACTTTGAGCCCTCTGAAGACGGGCTATGGAATGTCATAATGAACATAAAATCGGATGCTCCAATTTTAACTGTTACATCCCGCATTTTCGTATGTTAAAGTTTTATCGTAAGTTAATCGACGTAAGTTCGGGGATGGGATTAATTTGAGATTTTAAGCACTTAGCTATTTCAAACAAGTGATAAGTAAATTCGTGAAGGTGAGGGGGGAAGCAAGTCAAAGAAAACAAATTTTCGGATAAAATATGGCCCGAGCTAAAATACTCAGTATTTATGGATTAGTGCCATACAAGGTACCACATGGCCATGATAATAAGGTATATAAGGTATGTGAAAAGTGAGTTAGTATTTTAAGTAAATGAAAATAATTCTCAATTATGTGGGTAATTGGTTAATTATTGGGTAATGGAACATTACCTAGTTAATTAATAACTAGTGGTGGATTAACAAAAAAATTTTGGATAAGGCTAAAGCCTCCCAGATGGCAACCTTTCCTACCAAAACAATGACTCTTAAAGTCATTTGAGAGGTGGCAACCTAATGCCTTATCTTGAAGACACCTTTTAGTATAGTAATTTGAAATAACCAAAACAACATTTCCATTCAAAAAAACTCCATAATCAAAGAAATAGGAACGTTATTCACTTTCTGAAAAGTGTTAATTTTTTTCATTTTCCATTTCTTATAAGTGTTAACCTTTTCATTTTCCAAACACTTTAACCTCCAGATTGTTTTCTTGTTTCTTTCCCTATGATGTATTTGGTGATAAAGGATTAATCTTTGGATACCTTAGAAAGGATAAGATGTAAATGAAGCCTAAGATGGAGATTATGTAGTATGATTTTTTTTAAACTCCTATTTAACCAAGAATGTGTGTAGCTGAGTCTTATAAACATGATTTCCAGATTGTATTCTTGTCGTATAATGGATTTGGGAGATTTTATGTTCATGGTCAGATATTGATTAACGGCTCGACATTCTTGAATACTTAATAAACAACGATTTGTTCAACCAATCCAACGAGCAATTGTTAAAGCTTTTTCAACGTAAAATTTTGCGATTATAAGAGTACGGTGCAATCTTCGCCAAGAATATTATACGAAGTTTTCCTTACTCCAGGTATGTTAAGGTTATCCCTTCTTTCTTTTGGCATGGTCCAAATTATACTGAAGAAATGAGCAAATACACAGTTTCTATAAATTACTCTATTCATAGAAATAGTAGGGGTGTCTATATTCTTGATTCCCCATGAGAATTATTATTATTTTCTGTTCATGGGTCTCAGAATAATACGCAGTTGGAAAAGTTTATCCGGAAGAAATATGGAGATTATTACGTACTTTTCATGCATTTCATACATGTGCATTGACACAGGACCAGATGGCGTTATATACGCGTATATATGTAAATATATATATATGGGATATGGGAAAAGGCTACGGCGTTATGTACGCACCACCACCTGATCAACTGGTATATGATGATGATGTTGCCTACAGTGGCTGAAATATGATTCAAACGACGTTATATACGCATATATATGTATTTATACTCAAACGGTGTTATATACACGTATATGTGTATGTATATATATGTATATGGGATATGTGAAAGGTTATGGCGTTATATTTGCACCACCACCTGATCAGCTGGTATACGTTGATGATTTGCCCACAGTGGCCAAGATGATATGTTGGGATGCCCTCAGAGGCTTGATGATGTTATGTACGTACATACCTATGCATTACATGACATTTTTAGGCATATGCATGGCATTATAAATATTTCATGATCTACAGAGCTATCCAGACTTACAGGTTGATTATATGTGTCCTTAATTAATGTTGACTTATTATTACGTTTCAGTTCTACCTTACATACTAAGTACATTATTCGTACTGGCGTCCTTTTATTGGGGAGGTTGCATTTATGCCTGCAGGTATAGATAATCAATTTGACGAGCCCTCATAGTAGACGAGATTGGCATTCAGCGAAGTATCGGTAAGCCTCCACCTCAATCGGAGTGCAACCAAGTCTATGGGTCATCGTGTCAGAGTTTTACTACAGACTTATGGGTAGGCCGGTACCCTGTCCCATTTGATGTCAGTAAATCTTAGAGGCTTTGTAGACAGATGTTCAGTTTGTACAGTATGTTAGAGGCCTTAACGTCCCATATGTATTCATGTTTTATGAACGATAGTTTATTGATACAGTGTTGCCCGCTTACAATTTGTACATTACGAGTTCTGGCCATGTTGGCCTATGATAGCCAGAAAGAAAATAAATAAGTTACTGAGTGGTTCTCTCGGGCCAATGCAGCACAGGGTGCCAACCACGCCTCCCCAGGTTCGGGGTGTGACATTAGCCGTATAGAAAGAATAGTGCCCAAAAGGAAGAGCTTTAAGAGATGCATTTGTATTTTAAAAGCAGACATAACAGGGGTGATTGCACAATGATGATACAAGAAAAGGGAAGCAACAAAACTCAAACGACAGGTTGATATCACAAGTTCAAACACCTAGCATATTGGGTCAGAGAACATTTTGTAGGAAGCAGGGGAACTGTGCCTCCTGGGATTACAAAGCTAATATGCAAAGGTGCACCATGCCAAACTAGATAAAAGTAGAGCACTAACTTAAAAGGTTCAAAGCCTAATGGTCCAAATCATTTTGAACACCATAAAGTAGACAAACCAACTTATATCTTAAGGCAAAACAGTGTCTAATATTGTAAGAAAACACAAGTTAAGAAGCTACCCTAAAGGTCCCAACTAATTACTATGAAATACAGAATTGGGTAAACTAAAGACATAATGAGTGATGAAAATAATCATAGGAGCATGTCATAGCTAGAGTGAAGGTTCTAACATAGATTAGGACATACTATTGATGTGAATCATTCAATATAGGAACCCAGGACGAAACAGTGAAACAAATTTATGCCAAACAGCCAATTCAAAGTACCAACACATTAGACTAAACGAACTTAAGAGAGTCTAAATTGTATATGCATATCTCAGAGCCGACATTTTAGGTATAATCAAATGCTAAAGAGATTCAGATTACCAAGACAAATTCGATGCTAACAAGACTGTAGATAGAGATGGTCTAGAAACACATTAGGTTATGAGATTTCAGAGGTATGCATATGCAAATCATGAACACAGGAGAATGAATATTGCAAAGGCTAAGGATCTTACCAGTTATTGATTGAAAAATAAACAAACAAGAAAGAACAGACTCCACAATACTCTGAACGTCAACAAAGAGCAGTAAAACCCAGGATCTTAGTGCGTCAAACTTCCTAACGGCTTCAAAGGAACCCAGGGCAGTGCTCGTACCAATAACAATGGAAAAATCAAATTCTGATGGCCTTGACTTTCAGCCGACTAAAATCCAAAGTATAGAACAAGAGAATGAAAGAATAACAGAGTGAGAGCCTTTAATTTTTGTGAATTTCGTGATTAAAAGTTTGTGCATAAGGGGAATAGGGAGGGATTCATATAGTAGCCAAAATCAACATCCAAACAAGGAAACATAATTAATCGAACATAAATAAGAAAATAGAAGCATGCAAAATCGTTCAAAATCAATTTAAGAGAGAATCAAGAAAACCCTAGTTCAAAAGGGAAACACAAATGGTCAGAGATCTCACTGAATCGGACCATATAGCATGATAGTGAGTTCATATAAACAAAATATCGTATAAATCTCAAAGGTTGACGGTGGTGGAATCCAATTTGGGGACTGGTTCTTGCCAAAATTGGGGCAAGCACTATGTAACACCATAGTCTTGGAAACGGTGAGATGATCCATAAAAGGTAAGAGTATCGTAGTAAGAATCCATGATTGGATCGGATTTGGAAGGGAATTGAGTGAGGCGGCTAGGGTTGAGAGGAGAGAGTGGAGAGGATTTTAGGGTGGTGGTCTCAGGGAAATGGGGTTAGGGTTTCTGGGTTGGTTTAATTAAAAGGGGGAGCTAATGAGGGCCGTTGATCTTGAGAGAACGACTAGGATTAAAAACTAAACGGGGCGGGTCATGGAGATGGGTATCGATCGGGTTTTAGTAAAGGGGCTATTTGGTTAGGGCTTTGGGGGTTATTGGGCTAAGGTATGGGTATTGGGCCATTCAATTGGTCCGGAATTGTCCTTAAATTGGGCCAGTAATAAAATACACGAAAATTATTTAAAAATAACTTATAAAAATAATTAATAGATAATAACATACTACTTGTGCAATAAAATGATTGAAAAATAATAAATTAACATTATAAAAATATAAAAATATGATTTTAGCCCAAATAATGTAAAAAAAGTAATTATGCATAACGTATAGGCTATTATTGCAAAACTATGTAAATAGCCTAAAAACACAAAAATATAATTATATAAAACAAATTAAAATATAATGAAGCATATATATGGATGAAAAATAATAAATTTGGATGGTTGAGTCATCACAAAATAATTTAAAGGATAATTAATAAATATTTGAACAATTTAAATGCAAGAAAATCAATTTTAAAGCTTTAAAATTATGAAAAAATTGTGGAAAATGCTTTCATAAATATTATAAATTGAATAATTATGCAAAATGATATTTTGAAAGTATATACATTTATTTAAAAAAATATGAGGGCAAAATTGGGTATCAACAATCCTTACTTTCTCAAATTCCTCTTTATCTACCACTTGGTTTTCATCTTCCAATGCCTGAGCTTATTTCTTGATTTTAGGGTCTTCATCCTCTGCTGTACTCGATTAAGTAATGCATTTTTCTAATGAATCACCTACCAGCTTGTCCAGTGTGTGTTGTTCAGCTAATTCTCCTACCACATCTAGTTTAAAACATGCATAGGCAGATACCTCATCACACAAGTATTTCATCATTCTCTTTATTTGAAACTCCAGTTTTTTCGTTTCCCACTCGTAGCATGAGCTAACCCTCTTATATGTCAAGAATAGATCGGCCAGTGCAAAGGAATGGTCCCCCAAAAATTAGAGGTACCTCTTTATTCACTTTTATGTCTACTACAATGAAGTCTACCGGGAAGACAAATTTGTCCACCCTCACCAGAATATCCTCAATTATGCGTTGTGATATAATAGTGGTATGATCAGCCAGTTGCAATAACACCGACACAGATTTTATCACTCTTACTTCTCCATCCAACTTCTTGAATACTGACAGTGGCATCAATTTAATGGATGCACCTGAGTCGCACAAAGCTTTGTCAAAGCTTTCACTCCCGAACAAGTAGGGTATAGTGAAGCTGCCAGGGTCCCCACACTTTTGAGGAATTTTATTTTGTAGGATGGTACTACAATGTGCATTGAGTTTGACCATTGCGTTTACTTCTTTTACTCGATAGGATTCCCTTCAAAATTTTGGCATAGGCAGGCATCTGGGTGAGCACCTTGGTGAACGGGGTGTTCACATACAACTGTTTCAGCATCTCTAAGAATTTCCCAAAGCATCTATCTAATTTCTCCCGCTTCATCTTCTGAGGGAAGGGTAACACAGACATGTGCTTGTTTCATCATCTTCGTTGTTTGACTTTCACTTATCATCCTCCTAGGGCTGGGAATATATCGGGTAAAGCTGATAGCCTGAACCGAAAAAAGCTTATTGGCTTAACGGTATCGGATTATTGGGTTACCGATTCGATAACGATTTTGGTGTGATTTTACTATTGAATTATTGGCTCGGGTCTCGGTTTGAGGAACTGAAAAATTTGTATAACTAAGGGTAAAATTGTATGTTTTAACCCTCCCAAATTTGTCATTCAACACATACAGAAATAGTGTTGTAAGGTTTATCATATTCTTTATACAGTACACACTATCCTTCGTTACTTCTTCCATCTAGAATCTAGATTGAGTTATCTTATCGGGTAAATCGATAATCGAACCGATAACGATTGATAATCGATTAACCGATAACTGATATCATATCGGTTCGATTATCGACTTAGCATGTTTATAAACTGATAAACGATATTCCAAACCGATATTATTCACAATCGAACCGAACCGACCGATGCTCACCCTTAAATCCTCTTTCTCGTTGATGTTCTCCGTAGCCAAAGACTCACCAATTTTCTGCTCTTCTGTTGTTTTGGCTGATTTGATCACCTTTTCAACCTTTGGTTTTGCAATAGGATCTGCTAATTCCTTTCCAGTCCTGAGAGATACAGCCTTGATAGTCTCTTTTGGGTTTTTCTCAGTGTTAGAAGGTAGAGTCCCAGGAGCCCTTTTGATAATAAGGATGCAATCTACCCCATTTGTCTTTCTGAATTCCGGATGACGGTCCTTGTTCCCGGATTGATGTTCCCTGTTCTCTGATGGTTGTGCCTTGAGTCTCATTTTTTTCATTTGATTTGTTTATGAACGCCTTAATTAGTTCTTCTAAACTTGAGTTGTTAGGCCGTAGAGGGTGGTATTGTTGTCTTTGTTGATTTTGGAAGCCAGGAGGTCCTTGCATAGGTGCTATGGATTTTTCTACTGCCATGAGTTCAAGATACCACTTGGAGAAGTCCATGAGAACCCCGAATGTCTCTTTCCCATAGAGTTGAAATTGTTACCTACTTGGTAGTTGCCTCTGTTGAAATTTTCGAATGCCTTAACTTCTTCCTCTGCGGTAACGGTTTAACACTCATGAGTCGGGTGTCTCATTCCACAAATGTCACCTCCCAACTGTGGTTGATTTTGCACCTGGGTTATTGTCAATTGCTCGATGTCCTTAGCCGTAGCTGCAATCTGGGCCTGAATTTCTACAGATGATTCTATTTGGTGCACCCCGCTGACCTTCTTTGATCACCTTCGTTAGTAGACCATTGTTCTGCATCTTCAGATAGTTCATTCATGAGTGTGACAATATCTTCTGGGGCTTTCTTCATCAAAGGGCCTACAACTGCACTATTCAGCAATCTCCTTAATAAAGAAGTTAACTGGTCTAAAAAATCTTGGAGTTGCATCCATTGCTTCATTTCGTTATGAGGGCACCTCCGCAATAGCTCCTTAAACCTTCCCCATGACTCAAACACTGTCTCCCATTCTCATTGGCTGAAATTGTGAATCTCCTTACTTATCCTTCCAGTCTTAGCAGCAGAGAAATATTTTTCGAGGAACTTGGTAGTCATCTCCTCCCACATGCGGATAGACCATATGGGTAAACTCTTTAGCCACTACTTTTCAAGACCTTAAGTGAGAAAGGGAATGCTCTGAGGTAGATAGAATCATATGATGCTCCATAATATCATAATGTGTTCATGATTTCATCAAAGTCCATCAGATGGTTGTTGGGATATTCATTAGGTTAGCCTCTGAAAATATGGTTGTTCTGAATGGTCTGGATGACCCCCTGTTTAATTTCAAAATTGTTAGCATCAATGGGTAAAGGCCTCACACTGGATTGTCACTGGTTGTAGACCGGTCTGGCGTAGTCTCCTAGAGATCTCCAGGATTAGGGGCGCATTTTCAAACTCATCTTCAACAAGGAGTCGGTTAAGATTGAATGTTCGATCCTCTTCAACAGTTTCCTCAGCAGCTCTAAGGGTTGCTTCCACTACTAATCGTCCAGCCTGTTGTTGGGTTGCCTCTCTTGCAGCTAAGTCAATTTCCTTTTCGTTGTTCACCGTTGTATTTTGAGTTGAAGTTTGACCCAAAAACGATCCACTTGATTCTTTCTCCCTTCTCACTACCGTAGGTGCTTGTCTAATTTCGAAATGTACGACACCAATTCCTTGAAGGAGGATTGAGTCATACACCAATAAACTTAATTTGTTGCCTGCAAATAGATAAGAAGAACATAAAAAGAAAACAAAATAAAATTTGTGCCTGAATTAGCACCAAAAACTACTTTAAACACTATTAATAGCCAAACCTCGGTAACAATGCCAAAATTTGACGAGCGCAAAACTAGTGTATAAAACTTAGGCTCTCTAGTCAAATATAGTATAGTAATTTAATCGTCTCCATAGGGATTGGTTTAATTAATGTTCAAATAAAAATTTAGATTAACACTATTCAGGAAAATAATCTTTAATTTGGTATTATCAATGAACTACAGGTAACAAACTAAGGTTATCAATTACGAGTGAATAATTGAAATTGGGTAGCTAAGTAGCAACGATAGAATAACAATGAGAGAAATAAAGGCATGGCAAGCTAAGTGTTCAACCATTATTCGTGGTACAAGTCTATGTTCAGTTCACTCTTAAGTTCTATTGACTCTTCCGATTTCAATAGATGATTAGGCAATCTTAAGAATTCAATCTTCTTCCAAATGAATTAGAGTTCGCTAAACAACCTAATGATATGTGTTGTGAACATATGCAAGAATATGTTGAATGATTGATCTTACGAAGAACGTCTCTTGAAAGTTCCTCTAAATTGGGTCAACTAATAACTCTAAAAGCTCTTTTGATTACCTATGATAGTCGTGAAATCAACCCAAACAAGATAACACAATGCGAATTGCAACAACACTTCTCTTTCCATTAAAGTAAAACCACAATTAACATTGCAATTCAATTAGACACTCGTTCAACAAATTCAAACAACTAACAGAAATCAAACCCAAAACAATAGACAAGTCACAGTATCTGTCAATAACCCTAAAAAAGATTACTTCATAATGGAAAAGTTGTTCATCACAAGAGTATTAAGAGACAAGAAAATATTACAACACACAAATTAAAACAAACTTTCCTATTGAATGGATCGGATAAGTATTCAAAGTCTATGTTGTTTTCTTGCCTTCTTCTCTCCAAAAGTTGTTCCCAAAAATCCAAGATGCCTTGTTTAGGACGAGCTTAGGCTTCACATAGGTCAAAAGAATTACTCCCAAATTAAAAAAATAGCCTGGCTAAAAATTCTTGGAGACATGTGTATGTTGCCGCGCATATGGCCGCACATCTTGTCCAAGCCGTCTGTGGTATATGCGCTGTTGGGACTGTTCATACGCGGCGGCGCATGGGCCTTTCTTCTTCTCTCAGCTTGTTTTCCTCCCACTCCGTGCACAATCTGTTCATTGATCCCCTTTGCACCGCCTGCACTGACGGCAACATATTAGACCATAATCAGGCTAAATCCTATCAAATTAACCAAATCAAGGACAAAAAGAAGGCCTAAATTTCGAGTAATTCTAAGCTCATCAGTGTCTTGCCGAACTAATATATAATTTAAATTTGATGAATTTGCACTAAAAACATTATACCTTTAGGGATCGTTTGATAAGTATTATATGAATAGTACTGAATATGGTATATTAGTAATGTTAAGATCAATGTTGTTGGGATCAGTTATGCTTTGATTATTTCTTATCCACAATTTGATTTGGTGTATTAAAAATAACATGAATCGCATATGGGTGTCTACATGCTTATCCATGTATTAAAAACTATGGTATTACTAATGTCATGGTTTGCTATATATTAGTTATGCATATGATAAAATCAAATATGGTGTATAACTAATACATGTAAGGACCATTTGATTTGAAGACAAGTTATGATGAGATCAGTTATGATGTGATTAATTATCCTGATATTATTTATTATTGACTGTTTGGTAAGTTTTATTAATTCAGAGTTCGTCAATTTTATTGTATTATCTTGGGATAACCTATACCTGTCAGAAGGTGAAATAGTAATCCAAGATAAGTTATCCGAAGATAAATTTAAGTCCCCATAAAATTTTACCTACAACTCGAGGTTTGCGGTGCAAAAGTAGGCTAATGCGTTAGAGGGTAGTATAATTTTTTCAGAGCAGGTCATTTCTGCGGTCCATTATGCGGCTGCATAACTACTCTGCAGACCACAGATCCATCACAAAGTGCAACAGAAACAATGCTAATTTTTTAGGTCATTTTGCGGTCCATTATGCGACCACATAATCATTTCACGGGCCTACATCCATCGCTGATTCAACATGAAAACTTTCAGAGAGGGACTTTTGCGATGCATTATGCGACCACATAACTGGTTTGCGGACCGCAGACCTGACCCGAGCAACCTAATTTTGGAGAGTGAATTCGTGGTCCCTTATGCGGAGTGCATACCTATTTTGCGGTCCATTATGCGACCGCAGAATTGAGTTTGGAGGGTCCACTTTCTTTTTTTAATAACCGACACCACTTGATTAAAAACCATTGGGGCTCGTTTAGAAGGCAAAGATCTGATATTTTAGTGAGATGGGAAAGGAGCTAGGGATAGAAAAAAGGTCACTAACATCTCCACGCTTATATTCCTTGCACAAGCCTTGGAGAATTCAGTAGGAAAACTTGCAAAATTGTCTACTAAAAAGGTAAGGTTCTAGCCCAAGCTTTATATTTCAAATTTGGGTAGAAGATGGTTATTGGGGTGTATGATTCTTGGAAATGGGAATTGTTCTTGTGTATGAATGCATCAATAAAGGTGGTGGAGAGTTTATTGAACTAATATGAGTAAACTCTTGGTGTTGGATTGGTGTTGGGGTGAAGGAAATCCCATAAAAGAACCTTGTAACCAAATTGCACGCCTAGAGCTTGATGAAATGCTTAAATGATCTTAACCCATAAAACTCTCCCTAATTATGATTTAATTTTGTCATGTCTCTAATTAGATTGAAGTCACTAGGAGTTTCAGAATGTTGTAGTAAATTTAAGGAAAGCCCAAGAGAGGTATGTTGGCTAAACTTCTCTCCTAGAATCCGATTCCGTGATATTCTCGTAAATTCAAGTGTTATCGGCCCAAGTCCTTATTTCTCATGTTTCAAGTCATTCATAGTAGATTCGGAGATTTCAAATAAGCTTTGTGTTGAAAGATGTATACTCCAAAGGTGTCCCAATTGCCCATATCATATTATGTTCTCCTTCGGGAATGTATTCGAGTATGACCAATGTATGAAAATGTTATGATTTGAAATCATGTTTCAATTACAAGTTTATTATTCCTAGTTTTGAAAGAAACTCAATGTGCTTAAGGCTCATATACATACTAAAAGTCTTGATTTCAAATTCTCTTATTGTTGATAATCTATGATGATGCTTGAAAGTGAAAGAAGTGAGTATGATATATAAAATGTGGTCGTCGTGCCAAGAATGAAATTACACTTGTGGCCAATAGAGCCAACGAAATGAAAGGAATGTATGAAGACTATGAAATGTGTTTTAATTTCTTTACATAATAATTGTTTTGGGAGCATCATTTAGTCACCGAGGAAGGGTATGTTGAAATAACCTAACCCCGAAACTACATGTGTCGGTATAGGAGTGATTGAGGGGTAAATTCCTATATTGATGTGTGGAGATTATTCCCCTTAAATAGGATGAGATTGGTGTTTTGAGATTATTCCCCTTATTTGGGATGAGGTAATTTCTAGGGTAAAGTGATATCGATCCACACGGCATTGTGGTGAGACGGTTAACTGATCGGGTTGATATTGGATGCTATGTCGCGCACATGATGGTGTTGGATCGGATGTCGTGGGGTGAGATGACTTAGCCTATCAGGCCGAGATCAGACTCCATATTAAAAATACAGTGGTATCGGTACTAAAGACCTCCCCATTTAACAATATTGATATTCATTGAAATATTATATTTCTCTTAACTTGATGTTTTATCATTGTTAGAGGTCCTCGTTGATTCTATGTTTCTTTTTTCTTGTACTGTTTATCATTTTTGTAAAAGGGTGTTTAGTCTTACATACTAGTACTATTCCATATGTACTAACGTTCATTTTTCCGGGGCGCCGCATCTTTAATGGATGCAGGTGGTTCCACAACAGACGTCATCGATCGGTGATAGCAGTACACCCTCTTCTCAGTTGACTTGGTGATCCCCACTTCATATCGGGGTCTTGTATCTTTTGTTCCTTATGTACAGTGTTTTGAGGTATAGTCGGGGCCTTGTTGCCGGCACCATCATGTTACTCCTTTGTATCCATTAGAGGCCTCATAGACATAGTGCGGGTTGTATTGTGATTTTGGAAAGTTAAACTAGAAATGTTGTACATGTATCCCATGTTCCCACTTCTAACTATGAATGTGTAATATAGTTTTGGAAATTGTAAATGAAGTAACTAATGGTACTGAAAATGGTGTCGTTCATGTGATCTTCTCCTTTTCTATTTAATGGAATACATCTTCACTTTATTCATAGGTAAGGTAGGGTAGAAGCATCAAGTAGGCTTTCTTGGATGTGATGTCTCGGTTGAGCACTGGTCACGCTCCCCAAGGTCAGGGCGTGACAAGCTTGGTATCAGAGCCTAAGGTTTTAAAGTGTTATAGGATGTCTCGGAGCCGTGTCTAGTTGAGTCCTTCTTATTGGTGTGTTGTCGGCCACATCTATAATTTGGAGGATACTTGGAAATTTAGGAATATCACCCTTCTTTGATGTTCTAGGTCGTGCGATATAGTGGATTGTAAGACTGTTCCTCCTCTAACTCGTGCATTGTTCTAATTCTCAGAATATGGTGCCTAAGAAGAAGGCAAGAACTGGCCAAAGAGCCAATTCCACCCCAGGAGTGGCAATTGATCCTATACCCGATGACGTGGGTGAGCACTCAGGGGTGAGGAAAATACCCCATCCCCAACATCGCTTGATTCTACTACTCCTACTCAAACTGCACATCACTACTCCCATCGAGGGTGAAACTATTATACCTCCAACATATACCCCAATTCCACCAACAGTCCCAGCTTTTGGTCTATATTGTTTATGATGGGGACCTTAGGGGAGCCATACATATGTTGACTCAAATAGTGGATTCTCAAGCCTAGAGATCGATTGTTGTACCTACTTCTTCCCCCCAGTCAGGGGATTCTGCTAGTTCCAAGGTGAATAAGTTTCTTCAGTTGGATCCTCCAATGTTCACGGGTACTAATCCCGAGGAGGACCCCCAGGACTTTATTGATGAGATGCACAAGACTCTTTGAGTTATGCACGCCATTGAGAGAAAAGTAGTGGAGCTGGCCTACTATCTCCTGAAAGAGGTGGTGTATTCTTGGTTTGAACTATGGGAGGAGTCTCGTGAGGAGGGGAGCCCTCCGGCAAAGTGGAGTGAGTTTGTTAATGCCTTCGTTGATCATTTCTTGCCTGCCGTGACTTTGGCAGTCAGTGCCGCCGAGTTTGAGAGCCCGAAACAAGGTAGCAAATGTTTGTGTGATTACCATATGAAGTTCATGATCCTGTCCAAGTTTTCCATTTACATGTTGCCCACTATGGAGGCTATAGTGCGCCGGTTTGTGCAGGGCCTCAGCCCCTTGGTTATCAATGAGGCCACTACAACCGCCTTCAACTCTGATATCAACTACAGGAAGATGGTGGCATTTACTCAAGCCACAGAGACCCGCAAATTGAAGAATAGAATGGAGCGAGAAGTTAACAAGAAGGACCGGTCTGCAGGCAAATTTGGTGGTTCTTCCACTGGTGGTAGTGCTAGAAAATCAATGTTTAGTGGAGGGTCATCAGATACATCCCAGTCTTTTGCTCAGTCTTCAGTCAGTGCACCGCCATCAGGGCCTAGTCAGCAGCAGTGGAGCCGCTTCAAGCCTAGTCAGGGTAATAGGATATCCTTGGTCACGTCCACAACACACCTTAATAAGAGATATGACACGTTCATATGCACTAATAATAATTACCAAACTAGGAGTCAGGGTCGAATCCACTAGGAGTTATGATGGGAGTTAGGAGTATATATTTGAAGCAAGCAAATGGGTTTATCTAAGATTGCACTTCTACAACAATGTTTTGTTTTCTATTTCTATTGTTACTCTAATGAATGCAAGATAAATAAAATAGTTTATAAGTAAATCTTTTTGAGGTTTTTCTAATTGGATTAAAGGCCTAGGGCCATGACCATAACCTAGGTGTTTGCCTAATAGGATAAAGACGTTAATGCTTGTTTTGTTGATTGGGGTGTCTTAGCTCTCAAGTCTATGTTATCCACTCAATACCTCTCGGCCAGAGACTGATCTTTTTCCCAATTTGGCTTTCTCAAGTCCAAATGGGTATCAACCAAAACAGTTGATAAGAGCTCAAGTCGTGTTATTACTATCTCTTGGTTGAACCCTTTAATTAAGTTAATCAATCTCTAAATTAACCCAATTCCTTGTTAACTAAGTTATCCTAGACTAGGTCTCTCTTTCTCCAGTAGAGACTAAGTAAATAGGCATGAATCAATGTTTGCAACCATTAATTCTAAATTAACCATCAATGTTTGCAACCATCAACAGAGTCACAATAAAGAATAAGTACCTACTACCAAGGATACACGACTTGTTCTATCAATTGTAGGGTGCTAGGTATTTCTTCGAGATTGACCTAAGATCGAGGTATCACCAACTGAATATCAGGGAGCAGGATATTCTGAAAGTATCTTTCGGAACTCGGTATGGGCGCTAAGAATTTTTGGTGACTTCTTTTGGGCTAACGAATGCCCCGGCAGCTTTCGTGGATCTTATGAACCAAGTCTTCAAGCCTTTCCTCGACTCTTTCGTGATAGTGTTCATTGACGATATTCTTGTATATTCATGATATTCTGCAAACTCTATATCAACAAAATTCGTATTTGAAGTTTTCAAAGTGTGAATTTATGCTTGAAAATGTCTCATTCTTGGGTCATGTCGTCTTCAGTGAAGGAATCAAGGTTGATTCTCAGAAGATCGTAGCTGTGAAAAATTGGCCTAAACCTACGACTCCAACAGAGATTCGTAGTTTCTTGGGTTTAGATGAGTATTATAGAAGATTTGTGGAGAGGTTCTCTACTCTTGCCTGTTCATTAACTAAATTGACGCTGAAGACGGTTAAGTTTCAATGATCAGAAAGCCCAACCGAGGTATGTTGGCTAAACTCCTCTCCTAGAATCGAATTCCATGATGTTCTATTAAGTTAAAGTGTGATTGGTCCAAGTCTCTATTTATCATGTTCCGATCGTTCCTAGTAGATTCGGTGATTCCAAATAAGCTTTGTGTTGAAAGATGTATACCCCAAATGTGTCCCAATTGCCCCTATCATATTATGTTCTCCTTCGGGGATGTATTCAAGTATGACCAATTTATCAAATATTATGATTTGAAATCATATTTCAATTGCTAGTTTATTATGCCTAATTTTGAAAGAAACACAATGTGCTTAAGGCCCTTATTGTTCATATACATACTAAAAGTCTTAATTTCAAATGCTATTATTGTTGATAATCTGTGATGAGGTTTGAAAGTGAAAGAAGTGAGTATGAGATATAAAATGTGGTCATCGTGCCAAGAATGAAATTATACTTGTGGCCATTAGAGCCAATGAAATGAAAGGAATGTATGAAAGACTATGAAATGAGTTTTAATTTCTTTATATAGTAACTGTTTTGGGAGCATAGTTTAGTCACCGAGGAAGGTTAGGTTAAAATAACCAAACCCCGAAACTACATGTGCTGGTGTATGAGTGACTAAGGGGTAAATTATGTATTGATGTGTTGAGATTATTCCCCTTAAATTATTCCCTTATTTGGGTGAGGTGATTGCTAGCGGAAAGTGATGTTAATCCACACGGTATTGTGGTGAGACGAACTTAGCCTATCGGGCTGAGATCGAACTCCATACCGCGCACATGGTGGTGTTGTGATCGGATGTATTGGGGTGAGATGACTTAGCCAATCGAACCGAGATAGGACTCCATGCTAGAAACACGAATCGGTACTAAATATCTCCCCATTTAACAATATTGATATTCACCGAATATTATCTTTCTCTTAACTTGATGTTTTATCATTGTTTGAGGTCCTCGTTGATTCTATGTTTCTTTTTCCTTGTACTGTTTCTCGATTCTTTAAGAGGGTGTTTAGTCTTACATACTAGTACTATTTCATATGTACTAACATACCTTTTGTCGGGGGCTCTGTATCTTTAATGGATGCAGGTGGTTCCACAGCAGGAGGCATCAATCATGATAGCAGCACACCCTCTTCTCAGCTGACTTGGTGGTCTTGTATCTTTTGTTCCTTATGTACAGTGTTTTTGAGGTATAATCGGAGCCTTGTTGCCGGCACCATCATGTTATTCCTTTGTATCCATTAGAGACTCCTAAGACATAATGTGAGTTGTATTATGATTTTGGAAAGTTAAACTAGAAATGTTGTACATGTATCCCGTGTTCCCACTTCTAACTATGAATGTGTAATATATTTTTGGAAATAACTATTGGTATTGAAATTTGTGTCGTCCATGTGATCTCTCTTTGTCTACTTGTCATGACCCAATTTTCTCTTTGTTGGGCGTCGTGATGGCACCTAGTCTTAGGGACTAGGTAAGCCTAACATTAACTGAATAACAACATTATTTAAATTAACATATGACAATATGAAATAGAAATCTCTTTAAAATTCTACAATCCAAAAACCGGTGGTACAAGTCATAATCTCCACGGAGTTTGCTAGAAAACTCTAAATACAGTTGTTTCGAAATAAGAGTAAACAGTGTAAATACAAAAAAAAATCAGAAGGCGACTCTGAAGCCTGCGAACACAACAACAAATTTACCTTGAGTCTTCACCGCAGGATCTGTACAACTAGCTAATGATCGACTGACTCCGCAATACCTGGATCTGCACAAAAATATGCAGAAGTGTAGTACGAGTACACCACAGCGGTACCCAGCAAGTATCAAGACTAACCTTAGTGGAGTAGTGACAAGGGACAGTCAAGACACCTACTGGACTAGATAACCTGGACAAGTATAAATGTAAAAACAACAGAGTATGATATCTATATAAGGACTACGCATAATGAAAAACAATACGGTAATTGCAGTAAAAAAAAGGAAAGCAACAACTAACAACGGAACACCATAACGATGACACAATAGAATGTAACGGAACACAGTTTAAATCGGGTGATCACATATAAGGAAAAAGTAGCAACTCAACGAAAACGACCGATTTCATACCAGGTTTTAGCCAATAATCTCCACAAGGTACCGAACCTCAGAATATCCACACTTTCACGGATCCCAATTCTGGAACCCTAGACACTTGGCATCTTGTGCCCTCATTATAAACTTATAATAGCACTATCGGCTCATGTGCCAATAGATCCATTCTCGCATAGAAGGAAAGTAAACAAAGGGTGTGCATCAATACTTAACAATATCAAGATCCATCCTCTTAACCGATAAGAGTGATTAACTATGTGTACTCTTGTGCAAGTGTTCTAACATAGTTCATGCCAGCTAGTAAGTATAGAGAAAACGAACATCACGTAAAATGTCTTTCCACAATTTTCCACAAGATAAAACTCACACAGGTAAGTGCGCCAGTACACAAATATCAACAACAAGAATGCCCCCAAGACATCACAAATCATCACAAATCAATCGCTGACATAGTCCACATTGTCTATCCACGTGCACAATTAATAAAGTAAATGTCCGCCTTGTCTCGCCAAACGTGCATAATGTTGTTCCCACCTTGTCCCGCCACATGCGCAACCCACATATATAGCTCGCCTTATCACGCCGCATGTGCAAATATAAATAGTAACAATAGCACGACAGATTTCTCGTGAAACAAAATAATATCCGCGCGGCAAAAACCTCGTGCATCACAATAACAACCGCACAGCAGAAACCTCGTGTATCAATAACAACCGCACGGAAAAAATCTCATGCATCACACAAGAAGTACAACATCAACAATGACAATAATACAAAAGTACAGCAAGTAATCAAGCCAAGGACTTTCGATCAAAAATAAACGGTAGAACTAGTTCACAAGGAATAACCACAATAGAGAATACTAGTCGTAATAAGAACAACCCAATAAGGGAGAAAATAATATGTAACAACGGTCCCACAAAGTACAGTTCAAAAATAAGGGAGATATCGCGAGTCAATAATTTCAAATAAGGATAAGTCAACTAAGATATAGGATACCTAAACTTCTTATAAGTTTGAGCAATTACGAAAGAGATACAACAAATTCAGTTAAGGATAGGCAGTAGAAAGGATAATCATGACCTCAATTAAGGATAAACAATTTCAGAAGAAGTAATAATAATTTTAAATAAAGATAAGCAATTAGGAAATTATAGCATGGCAATCGAAGAGGCAACGACTTCAGTTAAGGCACAAAAGAATCAAATAGGCAATAAGAGTGGAACATGAAGCAATTAATTCCAAATAAAACACATAGAGGTGAAACTAGTGAATGGGACAAACTTAACATAACAAAAAAACTTTATATCTAATGAACATAAGAACCTAAAAGCCCTAAAGGGTCAATTTTCCACAAATAAGCCCGCGCACGCACTCGTTACCTCGCGTACACGGACTTTACGTGATACAATTAGCATAAAACTCAAATCCTATGGGGTAATTCCCACACACAAGGTTAGGTAAGATACTTACCTCAAAGAAGATAGATCGACACTCTAAAACGAACTCCTCGAGTGAAATGGCCTCCTGACGGCTCAAATCTAGCCAAAAATAACTTCTAAGCATAAATAAAACTCATAAGAAACTATTCCGGATCATAAAGCCTCAATCTTTATCAGAATCTAAAGTCAACCCAAAAGTCGACCCCCGGGCCCACAACTCGAAACCCGGCAAATTTTACAAAACCCGAACACCCATTCTGATAAGAGTTTCGCCATACTGAAATTATCAAATTCCGACACCCTTTCGTCCCTCAATTCATCATTTTACATTTTGAAAGTTCCCTTAAAAAATCTCCATTTTTCTAAACTCAAATCACTAATTAAAATCATGGAATATAATAAATTCTAAGTGAAGAACGCTTACCCTAATTATTGGCTTGAAAACCCCACGAAAAATACCCAAAACCGAGGTATAAAACTCAAAATATGAGGAAAATGAAAAAACCCTCGAATATAAACTCTATGCCCAGGACTTCTGCATTTGAGGACAAAGAAGCACGTCTGCACTATCGCATTTGTGAACTCAACTAGCCAGGTCTGGATCCGCATCTGCGGAAATATAGCGACCACGCAGAAACGCCAGAGGAGCGCAGAAGCGAACTTCTTTGCAGGTGCGATCGTTGTACCGCAAAAGCGGCCTTCGCACCTGCGTGCCAGCCTCTGCAGAAGCGAGCGAGCGAGCTCCCAGGCCTCTATGATCACAGAAGCGACCAGGCTCACGCAGAAGCGGAGCCGCACCTGCACTTTAGGATGTCGCAGGTGCGAGGCACCAGAACCAGACCTAATCACAACCATGAAAACCATTCGAAACTCGTCTAAAACACACCCGGGGCCCCGTCCAAGCATACCAACAAGTTACATAACCTAACACGGACTCGCTTGAGATTTCAAATCACATCAAACAATGTCAGAACTATGATCGCACCATAAATCGAACTTAGAAACTTTCAAATCTTCCAACTTCTAAATCTCGCGCCGAGACCTATCAAATCAACTCGAAATGACGTCAAATTTTGCAGGCAAATCGCAAATGACATAACAAAGTCGTTCCAGCTCTCGAAATCGCATTCCGACCCTGATATCACCAAAGTCAACTCTTGGTCAAACCTCTCCACCTTCCAAACTTCAACTTTATCAACTTTCACTGAAATGCTTCAAATTACCCTACGGACCTCCAAATCCAAATCCAGACGCACGCTTAAGTCCTAAATCACCATACAAAGCTGTTGAAATCATCCAAAACTCATTCCGAAGCCGTTAACACAAAAGTCAAATTACAGTCAACTCTTGCCGCTTAAGTCTCCAAAACTAGAATCCTTCTTCCGATTTGACTTCGAATCATCCGGTAACTGAACTCGACCACGCACGTAAGTCAATACACATAATACGAAGCTGCTTAAGACCTTATGCCACCGAACGGGACTTAAATTCTCACAACGACCGGCCGGGTCGTTATACTACTTAATGGAATACATCTTCACTTTATCCATGGGTAAGGTCGGGTAGAAGACATCAAGTAAGCTTGCTTGCCTGAAATATCTCGGTTGAGCGCCTGTCACGCTCTTCAAGGTCGGGGCGTGATCATAAATCAATAAAATTGAACTATCCCGAGATTATGTTTGATTATCCTTCATATCAAACGACTCTTTATTTGCTATACATAGGTTAAAAAGTACTACTACAAAACAAGAAATTAATAATACCAAAGCTAATATATGTATTATTTTCCCTTAATACATCCTACAAAACGACCCCTTAAACTATAAAGTCAAATTATATATATATATATATATATATATATATATATATATATATATATATATATACACACACACACACGCTCTATATAAAAAATTATTGAATTCATTCAAACGCAGTGGCGGATGTAGCATTCCGATGATGGGTTTAATTGAACTCATAACTTTTGACGCGAAGCATAAATTAATGTGTAAAAATTCACTAAAATTGCAATATATAGTAGATTAAACTCATAATCTTAAAAATATAATAGGTTCAATGCTAAGACTTAAACGTTGAACCCATAAAATTTTTATCATGGATCCGACTCTGTCTAAACCCAATCCAAAAAAACACTGCCTACCATTGTGGCTTTGTGGGGGCGCAATGCCCCCGGGTACAACTAGTCAAGGTATAATTAATGAGTGATTAAAAAAGATAGATAATATAAAATGAAACATGCGATATTCCATTTTGTTTTCATTAATTAACGAATTTTATTAAATGGCAGTTCGCTGTAGCATTCTGTATTTACGGAGGGTGCAGAAAAAGATCGTAACTCAAGGGTCATGATATTATTTCAACGGCTCGAATTTGTAACTTATATGTCATACAACTATAGAAATATATACAAATATAACAAATACCACATCTTCAATTAGTCAATTTCTACTTTTTGCCGTCTTTAAGTAATAATAAGAATAAAGACAGACGTAATACAAGGTATGGTGGGAAAATAAGGACTAATTAGGAGTAGTAGATTGACAGATACAACATCAAGGCGTTGATTGATGAAAGATTGCCATTGCAGTGACGGCAACTACAGCAATCCATAATAGGAGTATATTATTAATAAATTAAATAAAAGAAGTAGGTAGGGGACCATCCTCGTATAATTAGACACATGTTAACAGGCCGGCCCCACAATTTCCCTTGCTATGAATAGCCAAAAAGCAGCTCCTCCTTTTTTCATTTTCTTTTTTTAAGTAATAATAATATATCATATTATTATTATTATCTCATCCTGTATTTTTATAAACAACAATAATATATTCAATGAAATCTCACAATTAAGATCTAGAAAGAATAATGTGTACATAAATTTTATCCCTACCTTATAAAGATAAAATTATCCTATAATTTTAACGTGCGCAATAAAATGATACTCGGTCCGTCCACAGAAAGGACACTCTTTTTGATTTTTTAGTCTTAAAAATAATAATATTACATTTTCTTATTTGAAATAATTTATTTTTAAAATGTCTACTTTTATCCTTAAGGAATTGATTTACAATCTTCAAATATCTACGATTCATTATAGTCAAAAAGTTAAAAAGTTTTTTTTTTTTTTGTTAAACTTCGTCTTAAGTTGAAATACTGCCACATAATTGAATGCAAAAAAAAAATCGTTTTACTATTTCTTTTACTCACAAAATTATAAAAAAATTTAATATAGAATATATGTTCTTTAACATCTAAAAACTATTTTTTACACCCTTTCAATAGTTCAAACTAATTTACTCAAAAGGGTAGCTAAAAATCAAAAGTTTCGTTGTTGCGATAGTAGGGCCAGGGTGGGCCTTGATCTTTTGCCGGCTGTTTGGGACTTGGCTATGTGCGTTATTACGGCGCGTGCTCCCGACATTGGTCCCAAATAAATTTAAGAGGAGGGCGTGACGCGTGGGAAACAGTACGGAATTTTAAGACCACTGACTCGCTCTTTTTTATCTCTGCTTCTGGCAAACAGCAAAAGTCTATTCCCTACTCCAACGCCTGTCCCTACACTTCTTTTCATCTTCTGCTGTTTTTCGCGCCCGCTCTTTTTCTACTCCTACTGCTAGTACTACTAATACTACTTCCTTTTATCCTGTTTTCTCATTCCATAATAATTTCGTTACGGCGCTGTGTTTGGAAACTGTTATTTTTATCCGATATCGTTTTATAATATATCGTATTGTATATGATATCATATATTAATAATATGAAAAAATAAATTTATAATATTATTTTAAAAAAATTATGATACGGTATATAAAAGGTAAGATAATTGATAAAATAAAATTCTTTAATAATAATGAAGGGTGAAATTGAGAGGAAAAAATAAGTTAATGACGCGACCAAACCAAATCGGTCATTACATAAAGTGACACATTTCGTCGTTATGTAACGATAAATTTAACAGTACGATACAATAAAATTTAAGTAGCAATCAAAATAAATATTATATTTAATTAAGTAACAATACAATATAATACAATAGGTAACAATCATCCAAACAAGCTATTAACCTCTTTTTTCACTAAATTTTCTACTCGATTTGAAATCTTGATTAATTTCGATTTCCTGAGCTAAAACAATTCGTAGATATTCTTAATATGATATGTATTATTCGTTATTAGTCATGCAATTTTTTCTAGAAGATCTTACAGCATTAAGCGATTCATACACCTTATATGTAATAAGGTCGTAATCTTTTCAACAATCAATATGGGACTTTGTTCGTACCTCAATATAATTTGCAATGTAAAAGGAAAATTTTACCTACTATAGCAAAAGTATACATCCTATTTATTATAAACTAAAATTATTTAAAATATTATTTTATATAACGACCTTTTATATTTTATAGTAAAATAGATATTTACGGTATATACTACCATTGATGCATGAAATACGTTATTTATGTTTTTCCTCTCTTTCTTTCGATTAACACAAGATTCTCTCTCAATTTTTTTCTTCTTTCTCTCTCTTCCTTAAAGACCGCAAAACACACACTTAAATTATGTGCACTAATTAAATATAATGTAGTATAATATCGTATCCACGGGGATTGGATTTAAACAGTATTCTTGTACTTTCTATCTTGATTGCTATTTAAGATGATCAACAATTGAGATCTCTATGATTTCTAACTAAAATTAACTAAGAGTCTAAAAATATTAACTAATGACAATCGAAACAATAAATAAGCAAAGAAGGTTATCAACGGGAGAAGATACAGTTTTGATGGGATAGGTGCAAGATAATTGCATGGGATCTAACTCTAGATAACTCACTTATAATGTTTAAGTGAGTCTCTCGAATTCACCCAATTATTAGTTTAAACGTAGCAAAAACTCTTCTCTCGATTAAGTCTTAACCTCACAAGATAAACCAATTTAAGCACGTGAAGATATGCAAGAATGCGTAGTGGATTAGTCTTTAGGAAAACCTCTTTTGATTATTCTCCTAACTAGGTTTAATCAATGATTCAACTAGCCTCTTTCGATTACTAAGAAGAATTAATAAACTCAACCAACAATATAATGCAAAGATATTACAAGTTATGCCTCTCCAGGCCCCACTTTGTGGGATTTTATTGGGTCGTTGTATCATAAGTTATGCCTCTCTCGATTACATGAACAAGTGAATATAGATGAAGAAGTTAAATCATCAAAAACCGCTTCAATACATGAACTAGAGTTATAATCCACAAACAATCATCAATACACCAAATCCATCGAACCCTAAAAAGAACTACTCCATAGATATGGAGCAATTCATCGAAAATATAGTTAAAGTAGAGGAAAACATAAATCCAATACAAACTCGTGTCTTGAGTGAGGAAGGAATGATGAAATCCTTGTGCTCGTGTTCTTCTGACTCCTCTTTAGCTTCTTTAGGTCGAGTATGTGTCAAAAATTCAGAAAATAATATTTTTTCATGTTTATATATCAAGTAGGGCCAGACCCAGACGAAACCACCTTCTCCTAGTCGAGATAAGACATTGGCTCTGTAAAAATTGCACAAGAGCGCCGCCTCACGAGGGGCATTAGTAGGGAAATCAAGAGAGCTCAACTTCTGTCAGGCAGCGAAAAATAAACTGCTGCCTCGCACTATTCGTCGCACAGTGCATCGTATTAGTGCAAATCTCTTATAGACGGATTTTGCTTGTGTTTTGACGTCCAAACTTGGTCCTTGACCCCCGAACACGATCCTGACTTAATCCCTTAGACTTTTACTCAGACTTCAAAGCTCCAAATAACTCTAATTCATTTCACAACATCAACATAGCTCAGAATCACTTCTACAAAGGCATAAAACACACAATAAGCACAGAGCACTATTAATTAAAGCTTAAAACAAGTGAAGTGCAGTGAATTAGAGTGCAATAAACGACTAAAATACGTGATTATATCCTACCATAAACTCAAGCCCTAGTATTGACGGCCGGCGAGAAAGAAGAATCTCTCTCTCTCTTAGAGCAACTAAAGATACACGCCGTAGTATTCATGGCAGACGAGATATTAGAATAGAGTAGAAGTCAACCAGGAAACGGAATAGAGTGAGTTTTTTGAATGGAAATGAGCAATGTGATGAACTCTTATCATAAATTTGTTGTACGGGCGACGAACTTTCTCCTCTTCTTGGCCGGAAAACGCCACCTCCGACGAACTTTCTTTCTTCTTTGTTATTCAGTCGCTTACAACGATACAAATACATTGTATTATATACAAATTCACTCAAACACATTGTATTTTTATATAAAAAATTTTTTGCCTGTATTTATGTATTTTAAAGATTTGTATTTTTATAATAAAACTGAAGACACTTGTATTCATGCATATTATACATACAGTATGCATGAATACATGATGGCAATGGAGTCGTCATAGTCTATTTTAACTCATCTGCTAGGAAGGAACGAGGCGCTTCCCCCTATCCTTTCCCACCTAATCTTACTCACTAGTCTAGCTCCATGGCACCAAAAATATATCAGGGCTCAAGTGATTCACCAAAGCGACGAGACCTTGAAAGCTGCTTTTATAAATATTGAAATACACTTAAAACAAATTTTAAAGTAGAATAAAATATAAACAGTGAATGTATTTTTTTAAAATATGGTGAAATACAATAAAATACACTGAATATAAATAGAAATACAGTGAATACAACCAATACAATATACTGAATACAACAATAATTAAATGTATTAGGAATAACTAAAATACTGTTAATACAAATACATTTGAATATACTGAATATAAAATAGCGAATACAGTAAATACAAACATTGAATCTAATGAATGCAACAGTAAAAAAAATCTAGAAACACACTAAATACAAATGTTATATACAACCGAAAATCATTTTGATTAATTGGGTTGATAATGAGGCATGTTAGAATTGATTTTGTTGAGTTATAACAGGAGTGTATCACGCTAATTGATATTATTTCCGTTATTAGACAATTTGACATATCTCTTTTTAGGTGATTGTCGTTACTGTATTCATGAATACATGACGCGAAAACATGTGAATACATGCGCGCACAACTGGACTGCCCTGATTTTAGGCGCTTTTTGCTGCTGTATTCATGAATACAGCAACGCGAATACATCAAAAATACTCTACCGTAACAACTGAATAGTAGCTATATGAAGTAATTACGTATATGACACCTATCGAAAGTTAGTAGTCAGTAAACAATAGTGACTTCTGAAAATTCGACAGGTAAAAGACCCATCGAGAAAGGAAGCATTCCCTAATAGAGTTTTATTCATTCCTATAGCTTGAATTCAAGACCTTTAATTATAGATGGAGGAACACTGTTTATCCCACCTAGTGGTGGTAAAATGGTTCAAAGAAAATAATTAACCACCCTTATTATCTACTTAAAAATGGGTTGAATAATGAATTTTTTGAAAATGGGTCAAATATGGATAAGAACCATATTATTCATTTAGAAAATGGATAACCAATGAGTCTAACTTTTACATTTGTTAAAGTCTCAAATTGGCGGTTCCTGAAGTTGGAGAGATTAAAAATTCTCCAAAAGTGATCATATGCAAGAAGTCATGGATAATATGGGTAACCTATTCTTATCCATATTAAATATGAACAAAATCGGATAATTTATCCATTTTTTTTATTATCCACTTTCGACCCGAACCATATCCGATCCGACCCATCCGTTTGCCCCTCCTAATCCCACCATAACTCTTGATAGTGACTATATGCAATTATGAGGACTAGTCATTACGCAATATAGTAGTTATTGTCTCCGTTCTACATTATGTGATATAGTTAGTCATATAATGGTCAAATTGTCTAATTTTTTTTTGTGATACAGAATTTTTAAATGCTTTGAAATAAAATTTTATAAAATTTGGAAATTATGTAAAAATTTCTAGAAGTTGCAATAGTTAGCAATTTAAAATATTTACAAATTAATCTGGTCATACAATTTTTTTGATTCTCTAATTATTAAGTGTGGCATAAAAAGTGGAACAACGGGAGTGCAAAATTCTGTTTGTTTCACATAACATAGTTAGATTGTAATTTCCTGTTATTATTTTTGTTGGACAAATGGAAATAGTGTAAATACCTCATGCTTTATAATAATAAAAAATAAAGCTCCATAATTAGATATAATTAATTCTGTATAACAGAAGCATACAAATAGGAGAAAAGAAATTTACAATTCCAAGTGCAAAAGTAAATGGGGACCAATTAAGATAATGATCGGAGTAGGGACAAGATAGTTGTAGAATAAGTTTTTCATTCTATGTCCGATATTCACATTAAATTTTAATTATATTCGGATTCGTGTCGTGTAGGACTATTTCGAAAAAAAATGTTCACTATCAAAGATCTTTTTATACCTAGAGCTCGAACTCGAGACCTCTAAGTAAGGAAGAACAATATCATTTATCCTTTGGCGGAATAAGTTTGACATATGAAAAGGTGAAATCTTCGTTTAAAATGCATATGATAGTCTCAAACTGTACGAGAAAAGGAAAAACATATACATATTGACAACTAAAATACCCATGACTCCATATTGGGGCCTTATTTTTGAGAGTATGATACTTTTGGTATAATGATTTATTAACCAAAAAAATATACTTCCAACAAATAGGGGTAGTTGATATATTTCATACTGTGTCAAACGATACATAAATCTAATTGGCAGAATCGACTTTTTACTTCAAAATATAAATAAAAATAATAAATACATGTGAACTTTTGAGTGTTAAAATAACTCCGTCGTAGGATTATTTTTTTTCAAAAAATTTAAATGATGACGCTAAATAATCTTATTTGTGCAAATCGCCCTTTGTAGAGAGTAAGCATAATAAATCACCTTTTCATAAATAATCATATTCTTTATATTCATTTACATGTTTCAAAGGATGTATATCTATTAGCCAAATGTAGTTTAATTTTCCGAATTCTGTTTAAATAATATCAAAGGGGATACAATAACTAACACTTTTACGTCAATTTCTAGATTGACGAGTATTTATTAGAACTAAGTTAAAGTATATCTAAAATTATACGCCATTGTATTAAATTCTTTTTTTTTCAAATTTTAACTAAAAACCCGTTTGGTTATAACTTTTTTTTTAATATTTTTTTTCGAAATCAGTATTTGGCCATAATTTTTTGATTTTCACTTGAAGATGAATTTTGAAAATTTAAAAAACTCCAAAAAAACTATTTTTCAAAATATTCGCTCAGATGACTCACAAAAATTTAAAAACAATCCAAAATTATATTCATGTCCAAATACAACTTTGATCAAAATATCTTTTTTTTAAACTTTTATTGAAAATTTTACAATTCTTATGTCCAAACGCTGACTAAATATCAAGTAACCGCTAGTATGAATTTTGATGTATATGTTCATCTTCCTTTTATCTCATTTTAAAAGGACAAAATATCTTTTAGTAGGAGAAATTGATTACGACTCTCAAAAAGTATTTCAAATCTAGTAATATTGTATATATTATATATTATATTTAAGATTTAAATATATGGAGTATATATGTACATTAGCACTGTTTATAGTAAACGCTGTTGTTTTTTTCCTCTCCTACTTTTCATACTTCTTTCTTTCTTTCTCTGTACCAGTTGAAAAATGAACACAGAACTTTAAACAAACACTATACAATACTATTAGCCATGGCGTTTCATGACCATTTTTCTCAGGAAATGGCTACTCTTCATCAACAACAACAAAACGCTGCCGTTTTACGTTCCATGTTACCTGAAGATCATCAATCTCCTCGAAAATCCCCTCCTACTTGGCTCAACACTTCTCTTCTCCGTCAACATAGCTCCGCCGCCGCCGGAGGCAACGGCAACAACTTCCTCCACCTCCAAACTTCAAACTCCGACTCCTCCAACTCTAACAACCAGTGGCTTTCTCCTACAGCAGCTGCATCCGCTGGCGGCGGAGGAGGAGGAGGAGGAGGAGGAGAAGAGCATAACGATGTGAACACAAATAATAACAATAGTAATAATAATGAGGAAGGTGAGAACTCGTGGGAGAGAGAGAAGTGTAAAGCGGATATATTGAATCATCCGTTATACGATCAGTTACTGTCGGCACACGTGTCTTGCCTGAGGATCGCGACGCCGGTGGATCAACTGCCGCGGATTGACGCGCAGTTAGCTCAGTCGCAGAACGTGGTGGCTAAGTACTCTGTTCTCGGTCAAGGTCAACCGCCTCTAGATGATAAAGACCTCGATCAATTTATGGTAATTTTTTTTTTCATTTCTTCATATATTTTAAGCTTTCTTACACGAATTCATCCATATGCTCATATCTATGTGTTTGATTTTTCACATTTAATTTTCTAAAGAGTTATAAAACATAGATATTTTGTTAATTTTGTGTTGAGTTTCAATTTTAAGTAGCAATTTTACAAATGATTCGGCAATATTATTTGGAAGATTACATAGATTTATTTGGCTATTTTCATTTGTAGTTGAGTTTAAGTTCTATGCCCAAAATAATAGGTAAGTATTCATAGCAAGCCTGATATAGGAACCTGAAAAATAGAGTGGTACACTGTCAATGTATGTAACTGAAATCCTATAGTTTGTAGTAGTATTTTTATGTAGTTTGTAAATGTTCAAGTTTCTTTTTCTTTTCCAAAAAAATTTGCCTAAGGAGTTAATATATGAATTTACAGGAGAAATTTGGTTATGTTAAACTTTGTACTGTTGAACTTTAAATTTCTTATTAGGACGGAGGAAGTGTTCATTTAAAAATTTTCACCTTGGTATGCATATGATTGAAACTTGAGCTCAGCTTGCACATATTTTTGGCTGTATTTGGTGATTTGTAGCTTACGCCATAGAACTTGGAAGCCATCGACCAATGTTTATGTAGAATGGAGAATGAATAGATTGTCCTTGATGTCATTGTGGTGAGGTGGATCTTGAGGAAATACAATTGAAATTGTTGTGGTTTAAATTTTTTCTTTTTGGGCTCTATTTGTATTTGCCTATTCTGTGATTGGAATAACTATTTTTGATAAGGAAAAAAAAAAGCTATTCCAATCATAGAATAGCTGAAGTAGGTGTGTACAAGAGTTGAATAAAAGGTTCAATCTTTGGCTTCTCTTATTATTCTGATGATTGGCAGTGTTCATTGGTATGTGTTTCTATCTGAAGATTGCTTTTGAACTTACCAAACTTGAACGTTTCAATATGAATTAATCTGTTGATTGTGTTACTTCCTGTCTGAATTATGGCCATAGGGAGAAGCTTTTATGTTGTAGGTACATCGGTGGTTTTATCATTTAATTATTAATTTGTGACTATTACAAGTGGCAGAGTGATCTTGATGTCACGAACTAAGTTTAGTCCTTTTTTGCTTGTATCAATAGTCAATTCAACTCCATATAAACCTGTACAATGAGTAGAGTTAATTCGGTCTAGGTGAAAATATGGTTGTGAGCTGCTCCCTTGGTTGTTACACTAGTTTTACTGTTCTTTGTGACGAGCATTCTGGTTTTTGAGGTCGTTGCATAAACTTGTTAACCTTTTAAGAAATTTGATTCCTCGAATGCTGGTTCCTTGTTCAAGTTCTCTGCATCAATGGATTCTGTGCATCTATCTTTTTTGGAGGATTTCAGCTGTACTTCTATCTTGAGCATATCTCTAAGAGGAATATTTCTGTGAGTTCTAACTATTAGTAAGATCTTAATAAAATATCTAGATGTCACATCAAAAAGGAATCTTTTTATCCTATAGCCAATAGGCTAATAATTGACCCCTAATGTTAGGAGGAGTGCTTTGGAGATACTCCTTGACATGATTTTCACCTCTAGGGGTTCATGTGCAAAGGTTTCTGTCGTATTGTTATCTGTTGATCTCTCAGTAATAATGGTGAACTAGCTGATTTAACTAAGAATAGTTTCTTTCAACGGACTGAATATTTACCTCGGTAAATTTTAAGAAGAATTCATGTGCTGCTCAATAATATAAAGAAGCCAACTTATGCTTGATTAAGAAAAAAGAAAAAAAAAACAATTTTCCATATGTTGTGATTTTTGAAAGATGCTCTTGCTATTTAACTGTCTTATAAGTATAAGAAGTTGAAAAGGAAACAGAACAAGTTTGTATGTGATATTTGAAAAATGCTATTGCTATTTAAATCTGTCTTATAAGTATGTACTGAATCTACATTTCAATGTTTCTTTTTGTTTCCAATTTTAAAAGCAGTATATATTTATGCATAGACACCAAAAATTATGGAATCCTTAAGCATGGGGGGAATGTCTAGTCCCTTTAGTTTTCATTCTTTAGTTCAATGTTGTCAATTTTATGGAAACTATGAACCACAGGTGCTGGTATCAGTTTGTTTTTCTCCTTCTAGTAATCTTAACAGCAGATTCTATAATCAGAATTTTGATCAGTTTATACACATTACGAGATACGACATATTATCTCATATTTCATGTAATATTTACCTCGTCTGATTTGTCTTTCTTTCTTCTGATGTAGACACATTACGTTCTGTTGCTCTCTTCATTTAAAGAACAACTGCAACAACATGTCCGTGTCCATGCAATGGAAGCAGTCATGGCTTGTTGGGAGCTAGAACAATCTCTGCAAAGTTTAACAGGTGACATAATTTTCTACTGTCTTTTTCTTAGTTTTCTTTCTTGATTTTTTCTGTGCTGCCTATACTTTTGTTCTTGTTTTAAACTTCCGAGTAAAAGTTCACATCATGTCAATTTATCCTGTCTCTCATTTTTTCCTTTCCATTGGTAATTTTATTGTTAAAATTACAGTCATTGCCATGCGATACCTTACGCTTGTAGTTACACCTATGTTGTTCGGACTCTCTGAAAATTTTGTCGGGTGTGTTAGATCCTCCAAAAGTAGTGCATATCTGGAGGATCCGACACGGGTCTGATATGCGGTTCTCATGATTGACTTATTATAAGAGTTATGCATCTGTTATGAATTATGATGGATAGAGTGCTAAGCCTCATTCCTCTAATTCACATGGTTTTCTTAGTGATGGTTCCTATGTACTGATTGGTCACTTAATAAGTGAATTGTACTCTTTGCTGAAAAGAGAAGAAAAGAATCTGTACTCCAGCTTTTCTGCCGTTATATATGCATATAGGCCAAATTTGTATTGCTGACATTATAGTTACGGATGATCTGTCAACCAACAGGGGTAGCACCAGGGGAAGGTACAGGAGCAACCATGTCTGATGATGATGATGACCAGGCAGATAGTGACACTAACTTTTTGGATGGAGGTTTTGATGGATCAGATAGCATGGGCTTTGGTCCTCTTGTACCTACTGAAAGTGAAAGGTCCTTAATGGAGCGTGTTAGGCAAGAACTCAAGCATGAGCTCAAACAGGTAAAGGAACATAACTTTTGGCTGGTCTGATAATTTTGAAATCGCAATTTAGTAAAAAAGAGTATATATTCTTAACAGGTTAAACTTATAGATAAGGTGGTCACCAAGGGCGGATTTAGGGGGTTCACGGGGAAATTACATTGTATATATAAGGCAAAATCGGTTTTGTACCTATATATATATATATATATATATATATATACATATTATATTTTGAATCTCCTTGACATAGCTCAAAAGCATAGCTTAGTGGCCAAGGGGTTCAAAATCTTTTGAGGTTATTAGTTCAATTCCCATTGGTCACATTCTCTTTTAATTTTTGAACTTTTTCGTATTTTGAACCCCTTAGCGGAAATCTCATCCCCGCCACTGGTGGTCATACCATTCTGTTTGTTTCAAAATATAAGAGGTCCTTGGTTCACGTTTCACTGTCACTCATTGTTAAAAAGATGTGAGGGGTCGTGATGAGAACATAATTATTAAGTAAATAAAAGCGTATCATCTCTAATAACTTAAACTTTTAAATGAAGCGGCCATACATTTCAACTTCTGCTTTAGGTTTTCTTTTTCCTCTAGCTAATGAGTTTCTTGATTTTGTTTTCATTAAAGGGTTACAAGGAGAAGATTGTTGACATTAGAGAAGAAATTTTACGAAAAAGAAGAGCAGGAAAGCTGCCTGGTGACACTACATCTGTATTGAAAGCTTGGTGGCAATCACATTCTAAGTGGCCTTATCCAACTGTAAGTACCAAAATACAGTTCCTACAATCCATTCAAGATCCTCTTTACTACTATATCTCTCACTTTATGTGAATAAAATTTATGTTAGGAGGAAGATAAAGCGCGATTAGTGCAAGAAACAGGTCTGCAGCTAAAGCAGATTAACAACTGGTTTATTAACCAAAGGAAAAGGAACTGGCATAGCAATCCATCGACGTCTACTTCCCAGAAAAGCAAACGCAAGAGGTAGGGGCGATTACCATCCATTTCCCCTAATAATGCTTTAGGATTTTTTTTAATGCTAACCGCGATATTCAAATAAAGTAGTGCAGGTGAAATCAAGCAGTGAAAGACTGATGAAGTCTGAGAATATGAAGTTATTTTTTTATGTTGTAGAGCTGATTAGCAAAGCAAACAAGATTGGCTAGAATTGGGAACTGAACTACTGAGTTTTTGGCAGATTGACCACTGAAGTTCCCAACTGACCTGGTTGACTAAAATATGCTTTAGAAAAGAGTAATAGCACTTATTTATGAGGTTTTTATGTCAAAGCCTTTTTAGTACAACAGGTTTCAGTTTATATAATTTTGTTTCTACCACTTATTGGAACTGAACTACTGTGTTGCTCATTTTTGTGAATAGAAGTTGTAAAATATAATTAGATTATCCAAACTCCACTGAGCTAGGAAGGGAAAATATATATATATAATATAATATATATATATCTAGTATTCAATTGGTTGTTCTAGTTTATGTGAGAAACTAAAAGCATTTGAGGTGTTAATATTACTCTGTTTCAGAAAGAATGAGATTACTCATTACTGAGCCGTTGGTCGGAATCAAATAAGTTCAGACATTTTCAATTATAAATATAGTTATTTTTATTATACATTTTATTAGATGTCTAAGTATGTAAACTATTATTCTACGAACGTAGTTTTAATATGGATTTTTTTCTGCAGTTGCTGCCAAGGCTTTTCCTTGTGTAAACGTTGTGCTTTTATTTTTTTCTGGGGTCTTTTAATATGATATTCTTCACTAAAGTAAGTATTAATTGGTGGGTTGGTATTGACCTTATAATGTCTGTTTAATGGGATGGTTTGGTACTACCTTGACTGTATGAATGATTGAAAAAACGTTACAAAAACAGTACTCCATTGTACAAATTATTATCACGCTAATGCCAGTAGCCCAGTCGTATTATTTACAATGTTAGTAAGTAGTATTTAAGTATTTATGTTGGAGATTTACGAAGTTTCTCATTGTGGAATTGGATCTACAACAATACAATCTAAGTATCGTTGGGACTTGAGAATCCTTATAAGACAGATGAACCCCTTTATTTTCAGACTCTAAACTAGGGCAAGACCCACGTAGTAATAAGCCGGTTCATTAGTTGAACTCGCATCGTCAAAAAATAATACGATATATATGTATAGATTACGGTTAAAACAAGATAAATTTTGTATAGAAATTATATTTGAACTCACTTGATAGAAACTTTGCTCTTGCAAAAGTGGTCAAGCGGATTCAAAGTATTGGTGAGGTTGTGTGTTTGAATCCTTTTCATGTTTTGTGCATACTTTATCTTTTTGTTTTTATAAATTGCAGGAAGAATAAAAAAAGGAAACAAACCCATAAAGATAGCAGCATATCCTAATATAACTGTTTTTGCAATCAAATCAAATTATTTTTCTTGTGGTATATATTTTGCCGTTTTCTTTATTTTATTTTATAGTATATTTTCTTTACATAAATTCAATAGAAATTATATTGAAGTTTATTTTACTCCAAAAGGTAATTTTTGTTCTCCCTTTCATAAAATTTGCTAAGACTTGCAAATATATTTGTTGAAATTATTTGTCATTTGTTAGTTTAATTTAATTTAGTTTATGTTGGAATTCTTTTTTTTTTATATTTAATTTTTTTAGTGTATAAGCTCTCTTTCTTTGGTTATTGGTGTTCATATAGTTTTGCAAATAATAAGTTGTTACTTATAAATGCTAAAAATATTTTATAATTGATCAAATTTCTTAGAGTTAATAAATTCTAAAATTGGTCAATTTTTTAAAAAAAAGTTCAATAAATTAGCTAAAATTAGATTTTGAAATTAAAATAAGAAAAAAATTGTTTAAATTATAGAGCACCAAAAACTTTATTACGATATTACATTGTGAGCATTAAAGACAAAAAAGTTATTTCTCGTGCCTTATCCGCCACTGGTCTAAATTAATGATTCAAGGAACATTCTCACTCATAATGATGTATTTCTCACAAGAAATATATCATCACAAGAACTTAAGGAAAACCGAATTTCTCACTCATAATGATATATTTATATGCAATCGGATAGGATTTAAGTATAAGGATAACTAACAGGTTAATGAGGTAATTAGCATCAGACGCATGTTAATGTTCAAAGTGATAGATATAGATTTTACCTCCGGTAGCAAAGATATATACCATATTTATTATAAATTAAATTTTTTAAAAAATATTATTTTATATAGCTACATTTTATATTTTACAGCAAAATAAGTATTTATGGTATATAATACCATTGAGACATGAAATAAGGCATAAAATTTCGCTATTTATGTTTTTCTCTCTCTTAGACAACTGGGCATACCTATTTTTAATGTGATTGTCGTTACTGTATTCATGAATACATGGCGCCAATACATGTAAATACATGAGCGTACAACTGGACAACCCTGATTTTAGGCATTTTTATTGCTGTATTCATGAATACATCAGCACGAATACATGCGCATACAGTTGGACTGCCCTGATTTTAGGTGCTTTTTGCTGCTGTATTTGTGATGACCCAAAAGGTCATCCCATATATTTCTAGCTAATTTTGTGTTCCGAGTTCGTGAAAACCTCCTTCTATCTCACCTCGATTTGCATGCACAGTCCGGGCGCGTAGCCGGGAAGCCTTTATGTGAAAAACTGATTAAAATAATAATTTTGTATTAGAAATTTGAATAAAGTTGACTTGGTCAACGTTTTTGGTAAACATACCCGGACCCGTGATTTGACGGTCTCGGAGGGTCCGTAGAAAAATATGGGACTTGGCGTATGCCCGGAATCGATTTCGAGGTCCCAAGTCCGAGAAATGAATTTTTAAAAAGAAATTATTTTCTGAAAATAAAGGAGGTTTTTGAAAATGAAATTATATGTGAAACCTGTGGTATCGGGCCCGTATTATGGTTCCGGAGACCGATATAGGTTCGACATAATATTTGTGCCATATTTGTGAAGTTTGGTAAGAAACGGACTTCATTAGACGTGATTCGGACCGTAAATGGAAAATTTAAGGTTTAAAGAAATTTTGAGGAATTTCATTAATTTTTGGTTTAATTCATCGTTTTAGTGTATTTTTATGTGTTTTGAAACCTCGAACGAGTCAGTGTTAGGTTATATGACTTGTGTGTGTGATTGGACCGGGTCCCGGGGGCCTCGGGTGTGTTTCGCATTGACTTCTTTGCACTATTGTTCTGCTATCTGGTGTTTTCTTCTATGCGATCGCATATGCACATTCACGATCGCATAGAGTAATGTTGGCCACCCCAATTTTATTAATCGCGATCGCATAGGCAGGTTCGCGATCGCGGAAGTCCACATCCTCCTCCTCCGCATTCGCAGGTGCACCATCGCGTTCGCATAGTGTTTCCACTGAGGCATCAAATTATTCTTCTACGCGATCGCGTAGTGTAGCAATTTGGGCAGCAGGTAACTTCTCATACGCGATCGCACTCGAGCCTTCGCGATCGCATAGAGCACCTTGGCCAGTGACAATTGTTTCTCTTCGCGATCGCATTACGTTCTCCGCGATCGCGATGCTTTAAGCCTGGACAACTTTCCTTCTCTTCTCCGCGATCGCAATTCATTAAAAATCTGGGCAGAATATAAGTCTTCAAAAACGAGGGTTAAGTCATTTTTAACATATTTTGACTTCTAGAGCTCGGTTCTTGGCGATTTTGAAGGGTTTTTCACACAAATCGAATGGGTAAGTGTTCTTCCACTAGAATTAAATATATTTCATGAATTAGTTCTTGTTTTTATCATTTAATTTGTGTTTTGGTGTGAGGAAATTGTGGGTTTTGAAAGAAAAGTTCTAAATGAAAAATCATGATTTGAAGGACTAAATAACATCGGAATTGGATAATTTAGTATGGGTGAATCATAATGGATAATCAGAATTTGTAAAATTTGTCGGGTTCCGAGGTGCGGGCTCGGGGTTCGACTTTTGGGTCGATTTTTATAATTTTGTAAAGATTGAGACTTTATTATTCGAAATAGTTCCTTATACGTTTATTGTGTATTTTGAAGTTGTTTTAGTGATTTGAGCCGTCCGAAGGTCTTTTTGCCCGATAAGTCTATTTTTGAGTAACGGGTTGTCGTCTTTGAGGTAAGTATCTTGCCTAACCTAGTGTGGGGGAACTACCCCTTAGGATTGAGTCTTCCTTGTTGATTGTAGTCCGAGTATGGGAGGTGACGAGTGTGTACTCGAACTTATTTGCAATTAGATTGGCCTTTTAGGATTCGTAGGTTCTTATATTACCTGTGTATGATTGGTAATTGTTATATTTGAATCCTTGGTTGTTAATTTCATCCTTTCCTGTTTAAATTAGAATTACTTATTTTTGGATGCCTTCGTTGGCTATTTGATCTTACTTGACTTAACTGAATATTCTACTTCTCTTATCATCATGCTATATTTTCTTCCTAGCTTGCCTAATTGACTATACTTAGTGTCATCTAGCCTTATAGTTGACTAGTCGTAGTTGGAACATCTATTTGCTGGGGTCAAGCATGCCCGTGAGTCTTACATTGTGATTTATATGACTATTCCCTTAAGTGCCACTTAGGTCTAATTGTTAGACATTTATGTTATTGGTATGTTCTTGATATTGCCTATTACTGGGCCTTTGTTTAAGCTGAGTGTTATTCCGTGAAGTTAACTGTTTAGGTGAGATTGGTTATAGTTGTTTCCCTTGCCGTGATGTTATGGTTTCTGTTACTGTTTATGTTGTTAATGATATTGTTTGTATTGTTGAATCCCTTGCCGGGATGTGATGGTTTCTATTACTGTTTATGCTGTTAATGATATTGTTTGTATTGTTGACTCCCTTGCCGGTATGTGGTGATTTATGGGTCATATTGTTGGTTTTTACTTGCCAAACTGTTGTTCTTGATATTGTTTGGGCGAGGAAGAGTGTAAAGCACGAAGGGTGATGCCGTGTATTATGAGGATGAGAGTGTAAAAGCACGAAAGGTGATGCCGTGTCATGTTATGATATTAAATCACGAAGGATAATGCCGTGCCATGTTATGATATTAAAGCACGATGGATAATGCCGCGCTCATGTTATGATATTAAAGCACGAAGGATAATGCCGTGCCATGTTATGATATTAAAGCGCTAAGGATAATACCGTGTCATGTTATGATATTAAAGCACGAAGGATAATGTCGTGCCATGTTATGATATTAAAGCACGAAGGATAATGTCGTGCCATGTTATGATATTAAAGCACGAAGGATATGCCGTGTCATGTTATCATATTAAAGCACGAAGGATAATGTCGTGCCGTATCTATTTATTTATTGTGAGGATGAGAGTAAAAGCACGAAGGGTGATGCCGTGCACTTGTTTTGCTAAGGATGAGAGTAAAGCACGAAGGGTGATGCCGTGCACTTGTTTTGGTGAGAATGAGAGTAAAAGAACGAAGGGTGATGCCGTGCACTTGTATTTGCATTCTCATCCGTTGTTCTAAATTTGGATATTCCTACTGACCTCTTATTGCATTTATTGGCAAGATTTGATATTCCTCCTGTATTGTAGGGAAATTTTTGAGTACAGACTGAGTTCCGGTAGATAAATCTTGTGGAAATTTTGATCAAGGGATGTTATTGAAAAGTATTATTCAAAAAGCAATGGTTTCGAAATGATTATACTTGAATGACTTTTACATCGAAGGTGTATTTGAAAAGCACTAGCCTTGGCTAAAATGATATTTGGAAGTCATTTATTGGGAAAGCATCGTTGGCAAGTTTCGTATTTTGAAAGAAAATATGTTTACGTAATTCTCCCTATTAAATATACTTATATCTACTTTTGGAGAAAGTATGTTTTCAAAGGAAACTCTTCCATACTAAAATGATTTTATTTGTAAAAGTTTTTCATATGAACTGTTGTTTAAATATTTCTACTAGTTATGGATTTTAATGGCTAAGGCCCGATGTGAACAAACCGACGTGGAGTTGAGTTATTGGTGTTCTCTATTGTATTGAGTTTCCTTTCGATTCAGCTTGTTTTTCTGTCCATCTCTCTGTGTATTTTTGTGCTGTTTCGTGATTGATTTCTGCAATTTCCTTCCACTTTATATTGTCATTGTTGTAAATTATTCCGTGAAGTCTTAGATAGATGTAATGTTCGGTCATTTCTATATTCATGTTATTTATTTTGTTGACCAGTGGTGTCTTGACTAGTCCTCGTCACTACTCCACCGAGGTTAGTCTTGATACTTACTGGGCACCGCTGTGGTGTTCTTATACTACACTTCTGCACATTTTTATGTGCAGATCCAGGTATATATTGTAGTAGTGTAACGACCCGGTCGGTTGTTTTGAGAGTTAGCGCCCCGATCCCCTAATAACGGCTTCTCCCATGTCTATTTATGTTATTGAAACTTTTCGGAGTATTGAGTGGTATAATTCGGAGTGATTTTGGACACACAGTCCTTAAATGTGGATTTTAGCCTTTGAAATCAGGCCGTAGCTAGAGTTGTGTGAAGACAGATCCAGAATGGAATTCCGTTGACTCTGTTAGCTCCGTTGGGTGATTCCGGGGTTAGGAGCGTGTTTGGAATATGTTTTCGAGGTCGGTTGTAGATTAAGGCTTGAATTGGCGAAAGTTAGAATTTCGGCGATTTCGGCCGATAGGTGAAAATTTGATATCGGACTCGGAATGGAATTCCGAAAGCGACAACATGTCTGTAATGTCATTTATGACCGGTATGCAAAATTTGAGGTCATTCGGACGAGTTTTGACGTGTTTCGGCATCGGATGTGAATTTTGGAAATTTCATAAGTTCTTAGGCTTGAATCCATGCAGAATTGATGATTTTGATGTTATGATATATGTTTGAAGGCTCGACTAAGTTTGAATGAAGTATTAGGACTGGTTGGCAAGTTTGGTTGAGGTCTCGGGGGTCTCGGGGGTGTTTCGGAGGCTCAAAGGGTGATTTTGGAACATGGAACACAGCTGAACCATTGCTGGTTCTGGTGTTCCGCACCTGTGGATGGGTTCCAGCAGGTGCGGACACGCAGGTGCGGATTTGGGGCTCGCAGATGCGGAATTTAGGCAGGGGATGCCAGTGGTCGTAGGTGCGGTCTGTGTTCCGCAGGTGCGGGACCGCAGATGCGGCCAAGTGACTGCAGGTGCGGCCCCAGCCCTGTTAAGTGACTTTCCGCACCTGCGATGGATTTTCCGCAGGTGCGGTACCGCAGGTGCGGTCCAAGAGTCACAGGTGTGGTATCCCTGGGTTGTTTATACAAAATTCTGAGGGTTTGAAATTCATAACTCCAAAAACGATTTAGAGCTCGGGTTTTGGCGATTTTCAGTGGGTTTCGAAGAGAAGATTCATAGGTAACATTTCCTAACCTTAATTCACTTGTATGACATTAATCTCTATCAATTTCCTCAATATAATCAATGAATTTGGATGAACAACCATGAAATTGGGATGAAACTTCCCCAAGTAGAAATATGAGGATTTAGGGAGATTTAGACGTCGGATTTTGATGATTCTTTTTCGAGTGAGTTCGTGAGTGAATGGGTGTTCGAAATTTGTAAATTTTATCCGTTTTCGAGATGTGGGCCCGAGGGACCTTTTGGGCGAATTTCCTAATTTCGCGTATTAGCTTCGAACTTATTAGTTATTTTGTTTCCTTGAAAGATATTTACACTATGTGAGCATGTGAATTTTACTAGCCATATCGTCCTATAAAAATCTCAATAAATCAATTGATTTTATGAATTTTTGTTAATTTTCAGTGATTAATTGTGAAAGATTTGTATTTTTTGCATATCCATAATTCATCTTTTAAAATTATTAAAAATTGCATCACTATTATCAAGGAATTATAAAGTTATAATTAACTAAATAATAGACGAATGATGGGTATTTAATGTAATGTAGTTTTAATAAATAATTACTAAAAATTAATCATTTTTATTCTATAAATCATAGATTTAATTGGGAATATAAAATTGGTCGTTTTGTTCTTGATTAACCTATAAATAGATGAAAAATAAGGTTTAAAATTAATTACTACATTTTTGGATTAAATTAGATTTGAACTTAATTAGATTAACTAGTTTAATTAATTAAGAGAGCTAAAATCGGACCTGGGCCAAGAAATACCCAGGCCCGATCCCTATATCTATACACTCAAATGACCCAGCCCAAATCCCATAACCCACCCGGCCTGTCCCTACACTACCCAAACGACCTCGTTGCACCCCAGAAGCGATCCTAGCCGTTGATCAAAACAAATCAAACGGCTGGGAACTCTCAACCTTAAACTATAAAGCTGTCCAAACAATCCCCCTACCCTTATTCCATCAAAAGACTAACACCCCCAAACCCTAGCCACATCCCCTCCCCTTCGTCTCTCTCTCTCTTCTGCCTCGACCAAACCCTAGCCGCCCTAGGTTTCCGCCGCTCGAAAATCGCTTACCGGCGGTAGATCTCCACCAATCGACCCCAAACTCTCAACCTATGACCTCCTTCACCCCTCAATAACCTCCTAGGTTTAGTTCTCCTAATAAACCACCTTATTTCGACCTATTTCGGATCTAGGAATCCAGAAACCCTAGCTTCCCCTTCCAGCCGATTTGAAGGCTTTTAATGGCTCTAACCTACACAGATCGATAGCTCTTAAGCGCTATTGATTTCTATGGGTTTGAGTCATTTTTCAAAACCTGCCGGAATCCGTCAAACATCCCACCGGTATTTTACCCTTTTCCTTTCTGTCTCTTTGTTGTCTTTCAAATAGAAGCATATAGGAATCATTGTTTTTGATCCATGTTGTCATATTTTGCCTCCGTCCATGTTAATCATTATTCCGTATGTGTTTTGTGTTAATTAGCTTAAGCTCTACATGCATACACTGATTTTGTGTTTAGGTTAATTTGTTTTTGTCAAATAATAGCTAGGTTTCATTGATAATCATGCCTTCTTAGTATATTATAGGTTAATCAGTTATTTGAGTTAGGTGTCAGATTTTCTTTTCTGTTTTTGGTATTGTTATTTTCTGCCCTAAACATGATTGTCCACTTGTGAATAATCACTCCCTTATTTGCTTAATTGTTTTAGTCATTCGGATAGTCGATTGATCGGTTAGGGTGTTTATTAATTAACTGATGAAGAGGTAATTGTACTCGACTAATTAAGTGTACCTTGAAACTAAGATAACTAACAGTATGATTGGAAACTAACCCTAAGGACCTAAACTAACTAACCTAGAACCTGAAAATAGCTCACCTAAAATCAAAGATTGATTAGTGAGTTAGTCATCTCAATTAGTCAACATTTAATAAGCTAATTACATACTAAGGTGAGAGTTAGTTAATTGCAACTTCACTAATGGTTAATTAAGTTGATCACTCAATTAGGTTGATTAAGTATAATGACTCAAATTGAGTTAGTCATAATTAGATTTAAATCTAAAATAATTCACCAAAGCTTAAAGAATCAAGATTAGTCTTAATTAAGCCAAGTAAACTATCATCAAGCTAATAATACTTATCAGTCCTAGTTAACTAAGGAACCTGACTAGTGTTAGTTAACTATATTTAAATGATAACCCAAGTAAGTAACCCTGGTTACCTCATGGTAAATAAAGGAACTTCAAGGGGTATATTAGGTAATGTAGACTTGGGAAATCAAAATTTTAAGGGTAAAAGGGTCTTTTTATGGTTAGGAAAGTCCTAGAATAGGGGCATCTGTCCCAAAGATAAGGTTGATAGCTTCCTTATGTACTATTTAGTACTATTTTTCAGCTTTTGGATAGGGATTGTTCCAAAGAATATCCCATTCCCAAATATCCTATAAATAGACTTTCCTTTTACATATTCAAGACACTTTTTTGAACCTTGGGCCCTGCTGAAAATCTGGATACAGAAATTTCATATACACACACACACAGTAGAAATCCTATACTGAAAGAACACTCGATTAGGTATAGAAATATTTGAAAAAATCTGGTTTTCTTCAGTCTTGATATTCTTGAACTTGGGTGGTAACTGACTAGTTTTTCTGGGTTTTAAAAGTTTATCCGGTTGAAATCTGTTTTCTTGTTGGTCTTGCTTCAATTTCTGGTTTTCCAAGCTCTCACTTTCTGGGCTTCTCTACTGCTGGTCTTGTTTCCTGTTAGTTGCTGTGTTGATCTCCAGTTTTTAGCATCTGACCTTTATTTGGTCAAATTTTTTGCTGCTTTACTCTTAAAAATGTATGTATTAACTCTTCTTGTTCTCAATGAAATGCTGGATTGGAACTCTCTTCTTTTACTCATTTCTTAAGCTAGTTGTTCTTGATAAATAAGGCTGTTTCTTCTACTGTACGTAAATGTGGTTTTGTAGATATTTGTTAGCATGATAATGAACCTGTGAGTGTGAAAAATACTGTTTTGATGTTGGTATTTTTTGGTTGGTGTATGTGGTTTAATGACCGTTTAGTTAATACTCATAATTCCAAATAATAGAACAAGCTGCACTAGGATGACTGAATCTGGCCTTTTCTATGGTCAGATTCTTTCCCTAAGAGTGCACAAAATATACTTCAATTGAGTCTCTTTGGTCAATAAAGAGATTCAATAAGCAAGTCTCTAGATAGGCACTAGGGTAGATGAGTTTGACTGGTTGATAGTCAAATTCACCCCACAGTAGTACATAAACACTAGTTGGCTGAAGTTTACCCCTCAAAAGAGTATAAAGGATGTAGTTAAGAAGGGCATTGGGGTGAGGAATTTGAACCCTTGAATGGTCAAATACATCCCCTAAAAATGCCTAGATAATTAAAGTACCATATAATTTAGAATTATGTTAATGTTAGCACTAACGTAGGTGAATTTGACTCTTTGGATAGTCAAATTCGTCTCATAACAGTGCATAAGCAGTAGTTAACTTGCTGGAATTGTCCTTTCAAAGGATGTAAAATGGACAATCAAAGGCTCACTAGAGGAGAAAATCTGGAATCCTTTATGCTGATCAAATTTATCCTCTCGAAACGCCTAAATAATCAAGTTAAGGAATTAATATGGACTAAAGGTCCCAAGTATAAAAAAGACAAGTCCAAAGGTGAGTTGATCCTCCTATGATCACATTCACCCTGAGAAAGTGCGTAAATAATTGTTCCAGGTAATATGGTTTGAACACAAGCATTATCAAAATTAAAATTGACCTTTCCGTGGTCAGTTTGGTTCTGGTAGTTGCATAACACTCAATCAATTGGGGTGTTTACAGATTCCAAAGAGAAGGTTCAAACGCAAGGTTTCAAGGGAGTTTCGAGTCAGCAAATTAGTTAGAATTTTATTTTTAGTTTCTTTCATTCTGGAAAGTGTATAGTGGCAGTCAAGTTATAACCCCATCCATGTATTTATTGTGCTTTCATTGTAATGTAATTTAAGACTGGACTGTATGCTTAATTTCAATTTTATTCATGTTCCTGAAATTTCGAGTTTACATTTTTTCTGTTCTGCAAATGATATTAAGAACGTATGTAAAACCTGTATAAACACCCCGTTTGGATTTTTATTGGAAAAAAATGTTTATTTCAAATTCAGTAGAGTTTCAACATGGATAGAATCAGTAGATTACCTTCAGTTTATCTTGGGTCTTGTAAATCGGCGAAAATCAACGTATACATACGTGAGAACTTTAATTCTTTGAAAGCATGAGATTAGTTTGTTTAGAATTGATAAGGATTACTGTTTCTAAATTAATAAAGACTGCCTGTGGTATGATCTTTGTTAGAAATCATAAAATTCTGGAAGAACTAGAGTGATTTCATCTTGCCCATCCGTATCATAATTAACAAGTGACATATTTAGATATCTGAATTTCTTAAGTGTACATATCTGAACGAATGTGGTACGTCCAGATTCCCATACTTGCCATCATCGGTTAAAAAAAAAATTCTTTCCAGAACTAGCAGTCTTATTACAAGGAGAGCTGAATTAGGATGGCCTAATGTGATATAATTTGGGGCTAAATGTGGCCATAGCCCAAAACATGTTATCTTTAGGCTTTTGAACATCATTTCAGGTAATCTTTAGGTAGAATGAATACCTTTACTTTAAAATTGGACAAAAATTGATCATTACCTCAAAATTACAATAAACTACACTGGGGAGTGGCAACTCATGCCCCCCACCCTTAACTCTAAAAAACTAATAAAAATGCACATAGCAATCATGGGTGCATTTCATGTGACGTTTTTTGCCATGTGCTAAAAAAAAATAAGTGTACGCCATCGTAACTTGTTTAAGATAAATCCATAAACGTCCTAATCGATATTAAAACTAAAACGCTCTTCCAAAAAATAGAAAACATAAAGAATGATCGAACATCGCCTCAAATAGGCACTATAAAACCGTCATGACCATAGTCTTGACCACGTAATACACTCGGGTGCGACAACTCATGTCCCCGTCTTCAACTTCAAACTATAATAAAAATCATACGTTGTAATTGCGGGTGCATTTCATGTGGCGCAGTTATAATGTGTCCAAAAACAAATAAGTGCACGCCATCGTGACTTGTTTCAAGATAAATCCATAAATATTCAAAGCGGCTAAAAATCGAAAAGGCTAAATGCACAATAGGCTAAAACACGTAAATAATCAGACAATTCAAGCCAAATATGAATAGTTAAGTGACCGTGCTAGAACCACAGAACTCGGGAATGCCTAACACCTTCTCCCGGGTTAACAGAATTCCTTACTCGGATTTCTGGTCGCAGACAACTTAAAACAGAGTCAAAATTTCCTCGGTTTGGGATTTTTAAAATAAAACGGTGTCCCGGAACATCGTCAAAAATCTGGGTGGCGACTCTTAAATAACAATAAATCCCAAAATCGAATAATGTCACTTTAAATTGGAAAAAAATCCCCTATTACCCTTTCATTAATCCGGGGGTAGTGAAAAAGGAGGTGTGACAACTCTGGCGACTCTGCTGGGGAACGAACCCAGAATCTCTGGTTCATTGTTCAAGAATTCGAGCTTATATAACTGTTACGTTTTGGCTTTTATTGTCTGATTTTATGTGTTTAAACCTGACGTGCTAATTGACATATTTACCGCTTTGATATTTATCTGAATTGGATATAAACTGTGCCGAAACCCCTCTTCTCTCTGTGTCTTCTAAATCATCTGGGAAGTGTGCACTTCGTGTGACTTCTTTTCTGTTAGAGTCAAATATCAATTTTAGAACGAGGTACGGACAAGTTGCAAAGCCGGTGAAGCTTCTGTATTCCCGGTACGCTGCCCCCCCGACTCAAGCTGTCCGCTCGGGTAAGCCTGGTCTAGAACAAAACCCCAGGATTTAAACTTAGTATAACATAGCCTCATGCCGGATCCCTAGTAGGAACGATTATTTGCATCACGTGCATTTGACTTAGGGGACTCAACACAGGGGTTGGGTCCGTCTAGGACAGGTGTACCCAAAAATAAAAGACTACCCTGATGCATCTTACTTGCTACATATGAATTTGTTTGTTTCAGCTTGTGTATTGACCGACTAAAATAAAAAAAAAAGCGAACAGAAAAACCAAGAGTGAGGTAGAATAGAAAATTCACCTTATTTTTGAAATTCTCGTAATATCTCGAAACTCTGCCAAAATTTCTGAAAAAATCATATTCCAAAACAAAATGAGTAGGTGTATATTTTTAATCAGTCAAGATTTTCCCGAACTACGCATCGTTTGATTCACACCGGTGCGGGATACGTAAACAACCATCATCGGGTGCAACTCATTTTTCAAAATCAAAGGATATAGTCCTAAATAAAATTAGGTGACGCCATTATAGCCTGATTGCTCAAGTGGGGCATCAGAAGGCTGGTTTTGCAAAAGTGGCAGCCTGTGGTTTGTCTTTAAATTTCGACCCAATGTGCAAACACAACCTTAAAAAACTTCCTACCCGAAGTATCGAAGGGCCGTATTCGCAAAAATGGTCCATTACAAAACCCTGTGCAAAAATAACACTTTTCAAAATTTTTTGTGGTTTTAATCAAAACGAATGTGCAGGATGAATACAGTTGAAAACATTCCCTTCAGGGCAGTCGAGGAAATCCCTTTAGGACTCCATATGTGGTGGAGCAACTTGGGGGAAGCTAGTAGAAAGTCTATTATGAAAGCTTTAGGCGGACTTACTGGTCTTCTAAAAATCAAGCCGAGGTTGGACATCGACGAGGCTCTAGTACCGTTTTGGGATCCCGCCCACAACATGTTCCACTTTTCAGACTTTGAATTGACACCCACGCTAGAGCAAATAGCAGGTTATGCTGGTCTCAATGACTATCTTAGAAGTCGGTACCCAGTGGCACCCAGGGCGGTGACTCCACATAAGTTCTTGGATCTGTTGAGCATTAGTCGGGACGTCCAAGACCCACACCTGTTTGAAGGTTTCTGCACTTTCTATTTTTTTTACAGACGTTATGGAGATCCCCGAGGTTATGAGGCTGACAAAACTGGTCTAACTCACAAAGATCAGTCTAAATGGGAAGCCCGCTGGGGGCTAGCTTTTGTGGTAGCATTCCTGGGAACCTTGATTTGCCCAAGAAGTGACGGATGCATAGATATCGGGCTTGCGGGAATGGAAGATTTCATGATGAAAAAATCCAATGGCACACTTATACCGATGGTCTTAGCCGCGATTTATTGTGCTCTAACAGTTTGTCAATCTGGGGGAAAGTTCTTCGAGGGGTGCAACCTGCTTCTACAAATATGGTTGATCGAGTACCTCTGTCACCGCCCAAGCTACATGAACTACGGCTTAACAGGTTTGAATTGCATCGAGGAACATGGAACTAGGGTAAATGGCCACAAAATTCCTGAGGGCACGGAAGCCTGGCACTCATACTTGAGTTCATTGACTGCCGACCAAATCGAGTGGACGTTCGGGTGGCCCCCTATCGGCGAGGTCATCAATATGTCTGCTGAGGTTTGCTATCTTCTGTTAATGGGCCTATGAAGCATTCAGCCATATGCCCCACACCAGGTCTTGCACCAGTTGGGAAGACAACAGGGTATTCCCCATGACGAGGACTTAAGCCAACAAGTCATTGAGTTATGCCTGAGAGCTGAATTTCCTGAAGGCAGGGTCCGTCAAATCTGGAACGAGTGCAGGTTTTTAGAACCTCAGACTCAGGTGAGAAATTTATCTAAGGGGGAAGTGGAGCCCGCCTACACTTCTTGGTATGGCATAAGAGGCATAGAGCATCAAGAGCAAGAACCGCAAAGAGACCCCACGTGCAATAATTCACCGAGCAAACACAAGAGCACTGGGCTTGGTTAGAAAAGGAAAATAACAACCAAGCTACCATAAGCAAGTTGGAAGCCCAGATTAGGGAAATAAAATTTGAAAACATTCTACAAACCGCCACAATTGAAGGGGAGAAAAATAGGTTAACCCAAGTAAATGAAGTTCTTCGGGCCCAGATACAAGAATTAAAAACAGCTGCTGAGAACCCAGAGAGAAGAAGAACTGATGAAAGGCTTATCAATAGTCTGAGGCATAAAGTGTGCAGCTATGTGAATGATCTAGACAAAGCTGAAGAAGAGTTGGCCGGAGTTCAGGCAAGATTAACAAGAAATGCAGAGGAAAGAATAGAGTTTGTCTAGAGACTGAAAAGGAAATATGACCAAGAAGTCATAGGCTTGAAGGAAAATCTGGCCATCCTCGAGAACTAAATGGCCAAACAGGCAAAAAGGTTCAAGGCAGACAGGGAACAATGCTATACCATGATTGCTTAGTTGGAGGAAGATTTGCAACAATTGCAAGAAAAGAGTCATAAGGACGCCCAGGTTCTAGAGGCTAGGTCTCAACAGATCGGGCGCTTACTCCAGGAAAAGGGCATTATCAAGCAAAGGATCAGAGAAATTGCGGATTATATTGTCACAAAATTCCAAGAGTGTGAAGATATGACTCACACCACCTTCTTCTCGGCAGTAATGATATTCGTCCACAAGATAATGGACGACCTACACCGCCTCCAACAAGGTTTGGACGGAGGCCCGTGGCAAGACCGAATGATGTCCCGCGGGCCCCTGGAGAAGTAGAAGCACTCATGTATTCTTGATGTCCTTTTCGAGTATGTATTTCATTTTCCTGTTTGAGTCTACTTTAAGTCTTTGTAGTTTCTTTAAAATTTCCAAGAAAATATGTCGGGGTCTTTTGTAATGAATGAGAGCTGGAAGTTTTTTTTTCTAAATGAATGAAAACTCGAAAATGCTTATGTCCTTTGGTATTTATTGCATGAACTACGTGATGATCTGATTCATGCGGGATCGTGATACATAGGCAATCCACATAGGATTCGATCATAACCATAAGAAAGGAAACCGAGCGAGGAATAAAAGAGAGAAAATAATAACAAAAGAAAGAAATGTTCAAAACCCAGAAATAAAGCCGGGATGAAATACACAACTGTTGCAAAGATATATAGAAAAGCATTTAATTGCCTAGGTGCATTGCATACCTCAAACGTGCGATTGCCTATGTGATAAATGTTTCAACCTAACATTTTGTTGGTTCGATCTTAAAGGTATTTTTAGGTGGTTGGTTTTGCGGTAACCTGGCTTCCCATCCTTACTTCACTACATCAAAAGGGAGCATATAAATGACGTCTGAAAGTCACTTGCCAATCGTCAACTCTTCCGTGGAAGACCTAAATCCAGCCATCCCAACATCTGAGTCAGCAACAACTGAAGAGAACAGGACTCTGCGTTGCCGCATGCTGGAAATGTGGGACGCATGGTCCAATGGTAGGGAACCACCCAGTACCATCCCGGGTTTCCCAGAGATAATCCACAGGGCAGGCGGAGCATCCAACATCCCCATAAGCTATCCAGCCACGCTGTTTGGATATCCAACTATGTCGGCTCACTTTGCTGGAAGGCCTTCTGAGGTTCTCCCTTAGGCCCTGTTTTCTGGTGTGCCTTCCAACATCTTCACCGCACCACCAATCTCTGCCACAGATCTGCCGACTATCTCTGGGCCAAGTTTCGAGCCGCCAACATTCGCATTCAAAACACCGTCCGTCCATCTGGATACCACTCATGTTACTCCCAATGCATACCCTCAACAAACTCAACCTGAGGTCACTTTGGGACAAGATAAGAAAAGCCTCGAGCACGAATAAATGACTCGGAAAATGAAGAGTATTGAACAAAGCCTCAATAATATACAAGGGCTGAGTGGGCAGAAAAGCGTCTCCTATGCAGACTTGTGCATGTTCCCGCACATCCATTTGCCTCTCGGGTTTAAAACTCCCAAGTTCAAAAAATATGACGGATATGAGGACCCCATAGCCCATCTGAAAAGGTACTGCAACCAGCTCAGGGGAGCAGGTGGGAAGGAGGAACTTCTCATGGCATATTTTGGAGAAAGCTTGACGGGGATTGCATCAGAATGGTACATGGACCAGGATATATCCCGCTGGCACATATGGGATGACCTGGAATGGGACTTTGTCCAGAAATTCCAATACAATGTGGACATCGCTCCCGATAGGAACTCTCTATCCAATCTCAAAAACACATCCTCAGAGAGTTTCAGAGAGTACGCCATCAAATGGCGCGAGCAGGCTTCCAAGGTCAAACCTCCGATGGATGAGGTTGAAATGGTCAGCGTCTTTCTACAAGTATAGGAAGCTAATTACTTCCAAAATATGATGTTCGCCATGGGAAAACCATTTGCGGAAGCAATCAAAATTGGAGAAATGGTGGAGAATGGTCTAAAAACTGGTCGTATCCTGAGCCAATATGCCATAAGAGCAACCTCTCAAGCCATCCAAAGCGGATCCGGGAGTGCAGCCAACAAGAAAAAGAAAGAAGAAGGGGCCATGATAGTTTCCGATGTCGAGAAGCCTCGACAATACCCACGTCCATTTCCCAAAACTTCCCAACATTACTATCCTCACCAAGACACAGCTTATGCTACGCCCCCTCTTCTCTATGCGGTAATGAACGCTCAACCACATCCCAGGCCACAACAACAATACAATCAGAATAGAGCTCCACCTCCGAGAAACAACCATCCTACCCTAGATCCATATAATCCACGCCCTCCCAAAACTACCCGTACAACACCTACCCCCGTGAACCACCAAGGAGACCCAACTTCACTCTTATCGAGGAGCCGTATTTAAGCCTCTTCCCAAAATTAGTCCAGATGGGGCTTCTACAACCCAAAATTAGGCAAAACCCAACATCAGCATCATACAAGCCGGGAACCAATTGTGCCTACCATTCTGGAGCAGGAGGGCATGAAACGGAGGAGTGTTGGACCCTCAAAAGAGCCATGGAAAGCCTTATAGAATAAAAGAAAGTGGTGCTAAGGGACGAAGAAGCTCCCAATGTGACGAACAATCCATTACCTACTCACAACCATGGTCCCGTCATCGACAAAATTTGCGAGGACCAGGATTTTGATCAAGCTCTAAAGGCCATCATCGCCATCGCAGATGTGTAAATAAAGCTTAAGGCGGCACCCAAATCAGTCAAAGAGATGAAGAAGAGTAATCCAGTCCCCCAGGTCACGGAGAAGGCTAAGACTGAAAAAAATAGGGACCCTCTAAAGACGCTGTCCTTCACATCCCCAAGGCACCCAGGAAGGAACAAAGTGTGTTGAGCCCTCCCAGAAGGTTACAATTCAACAAGGCAATAATGAACGACCCAAAAATGTACGTGCCGAAAGGGACGTATATGGCGCGGGGGCAAATGATTTCACCAAGGCTGAATGAGCCCCTGGTTATTAGCCGCGCGTCACAAACTCCCATGAAGAATACTACTGCCGTCCCCTGGAATTACCACAGGACGGTGGTGACGTACAAAGAGAAATAAATTAATGGGGAAATAGGCGATATAAACTCATCAGAGAAATATCTCGACCTGGAAGAACTGAACAAAAGCAAGCTGAAACGCTTTCCACCTAAAAGGCCGATCAGTGCCGGAGAGGCAAAAGAATTCTTTAAGAATATGAAAACCGCTGAATACGCCATAATTGAGGAGCTCAGAAAGACCCCCACTTAGGTCTCACTTCTATCCTTGCTGGTAAATTCAAACGAGCATATCTTGATCAAAACCCTTAACGAAGCATACGTTCCGGCCGAGACCACAATTGAGGAAATGGAAAGAATGTCGGAGCAATTTTTCAAAATCAACCGGATCTCATTTAGCAAGAATGACTTGCCCCCGGAAGGGGATGCCCATAACAAAGCTCTCCACCTAATTGTTAAATGTGAAGGTTACTATGTGAAAAGAGTTATGATGGACGGCGGATCTGGGGTTGATATTTGCCCTCTCTCGACCCTACAAAGAATGGAGATCGGGACTGAGAGATCTAGACCCAACAATGTGTGCATCTGCGCATTCAATGTTATCAAGAGAGACACGATCGAGGAGATTGATTTGGTCTTGACAATTGGGCATGTCTATTTTGAAGTGACATTCCAGGTCATGGATATGGATACTTCCTACAATTATCTCCTAGGAAGGCCTTGGATCCATGCAGCAGGAGCAGTGCCATCTACTCTCCACCAGATGGTTAAGTTTGAATATAAAGACCAGGAAATTTTGGTCCATGGGAAGACGAGCAATCTATTTACAGGGACCCATCAGCCCCATGCCTGGAAGCAAGAGAGGGCAGCGAGCACATAGTCTACCAGGCTTTCGAGATTGTGGCTGCGGACCAGCATGAGGAAGGAACCCCGTGCCCTCAACCCTTCCTATCAAACGCGTCAATTATGATCGCCAACGACATGATTAAACATGGGTACACACCTGGAAAAGGGCTCGGAGTGTCCTTGCAAGGGATTAAAGAACCCATCACTTTGCCTACTAACAAAAAATTCTTTGGCATAGGGTTTCAAGCTACTCCCGACGATGAACAATGGGTTGACCAACGTAAGAAAAATGGTTGGGTATTGCCTCAGCCTATCCCACACATCACCGCATCATTTGTCAAGCCAAAATACGTGGAGGAAGAGGAAGAAGCTTTCACGGCCGAAGAAATCGAAGAACTACGCGGAGCAATGAGACAAATGTTGTATGAGGCCCATATGGTCCAACCAGGAGAAGGCTCCAGCACTGCAGAAGTGCAGTATATGGGACCTGACGCCAAGTTGCAAAATCGGAAGGCTACTCCATTCCCCGTCAAACGGGAGTCCCGGTAGTTCAGCTTTTGTCATCCTTTCTGCACCATGAGTTATTTTAGGGTGTAACTCAAGTGTTTTTAAATTCTTGCCTTTAAATTCCGATGTAAACCCTCCTATGTTCAAATTCAATGAAATGAAATCAAAATTTCATCGTCTATTATTCTTTCTGATTTTTGTTTACTTTTCTTATTTTTTCAGTCCTAATAATGCGGCTTTAAAAACATGACATGCTTGCGGACTTCATGCTCTGATCTTAATACGCCGTCTAACCTCGAAATAATGAATCAAGAACTGGAATATGACGAAGAAGAGGATTTTACGGAAATAAATCGAGAATTTGAACAGTTCGAGAATAAGCCTAAGACAAACTTAAACGAAACGGAACCCGTTAACTTGGGAAATAAAGAGGAGATTCGAGAAACCATGATAAGCGTCCACACGGATGAAAAGACTAGGGATGACTTGATTCAACTCCTATTTGAATTCAAGGACGTGTTTGCTTGGTCCTATGACGACATGCCCGGACTAAGTATGGATTTGGTGGTACACAAATTGCCAACCTACCCCGGTCATCCACCTGTCCAACAAAAGCAGAGGAAANGACATGAGTGACAAGATCAAAGAAGAGGTCGCTAAACAACTAAAGGCTGGAGTAATCCGAGTGGTCCAATACACCACCTGGCTGGCCAATGTGGTTCCGGTGCCTAAAAAGGACAGAAAGGTCCGAGTATGTGTCGACTACCGAGATCTGAATAAAGCAAGTCCCAAAGATAACTTTCCACTACCAAACATACATATCCTAGTTGACAATTGTGCCAAACACGAGGTACAATATTTTGTCGATTGCTATGCCGGATATCACCAGGTGTTGATAGATGAAGAGGATGCAGAAAAAATAGCCTTCACTACACCCTGGGGAACATACTGTTACTGGGTCATGCCATTTGGTTTAAATAACGTTGGGGCAACTTATATGATGTCCATGACCGCCATATTCCACGACATGATGCATCAAGAGATTGAGGTGTGCGTGGATGATGTGATCATTAAATCCAGGACCCAAAGTGACCATATGCAGCATTTGAGGAAATTCTTCAAATGCCTGCGCAAATATGATTTGAAATTAAACCCAGCCCAATGCACTTTCGGAGTTCCATCCGAAAAATTACTGGGATTTATAGTCAGTCGACGGGGCATTAGGTTGGACCCGACAAAGATAAAATCTATTCGGGATCTCCCACCCCCAAGAACCAAGAAGGAAGTCATGAGTCTGTTGGGTAGGTCGAATTACATCAGCAGGTTCATCGCTCAGTTGACCTCCACATGCGAACCTATATTCAAGCCGTTGAAAAAATATGCATCCATCAAATGGACAGACGAGTGCCAGGATGCTTTTGACAAGATCAAAGAATATCTGTCAAACCCTCCAGTGTTAGTCCCACCAGAATCGGGCAGACCTCTGTTCCTATACCTGACGGTGCTAGAAAATTCCTTTGGGTGTGTTCTCGGGAAACACGATGCAACCGGGAAGAAAGAGCAGGCCATTTATTACTTAAGCAAGAAGTTCACAAGCTACGAGGCCAAGTATTCTCAGTTAGAAAGGACTTGCTGCGCTCTAACTTGGGTTGCTCAGAAGCTCCGACATTATTTATTGGCTTATAACACCTACCTCATCACGAGGCTGGATCCTTTAAAGTACATATTCCAAAAGCCAATGCCCACCGGAAGATTAGCAAAATGGCAAATCTTGCTCACATAATTCGATATTGTCTATGTCACTCGTACAGCTATGAAAGCTCAAGCATTGGCCAATCATCTAGCTGAAAATCCGGTTGATGATGAATGAAGTAATCTCGAAAGGCGCTGACACCTAGAAAATGTTCTTCGACGGAGCAGCCAATGCGAAAGGTATTGGGATAGGGGCAATCTTGATTTCACCCACAGGAAAACACTACACTGCCACGGCCCGCCTCCGTTTCTTCTGCACAAACAATACTGCTGAATATGAAGCTTGTATAATGGGCATGAACATGGCCATTGACATGGAGATGTCAAACTCCTTCTCTACAGACAACATGTGGAGAATCTTAGTAAGCGATTAAAATCCGTCGAGTTCAGATATATTCCTCGGTGCCACAATGAGTTAGCCGATGCGCTGGCCACCCTAGCTGCAATGCTTCCCTATCCGGGTAATGTTCGCATAGACTCATTGGAGATCCAAATCAAGGAAAGACATGATTATTGCAACACGATCGAAGTAGAACCCGATGTCCAACCATGGTATCATGATATTAAAAGATTTTTGAAGACAAGAGAATATCCCGAGCAGGCCAACGGAGACCAAAAGAGAGCCATCCAAAGGCTTGCCAGCAGTTTCTTCCTAAGTGGGGAAGTACTGTATAAAAGGACTCTCGATCTAAATCTTTTAAGATGTCTAGATGCCAAAGAAGCCGAAAGGATCATGAGCGAGGTACATTCAGGAGTATGCGGTCCCCACATGAATGGGTACATCCTCGCAAAGAAAATATTGCGAGCTGGATATTATTGGATAACCACGGAGATAGATTGTTTCAATTTCGTCCGGAAGTTCCATAAGTGTCAAATACATGGTGACTTAATCCATGCACCACCATCAGAACTACATCCTATGTCGGCACCCTGGTCGTTTGTTGCCTGGGGAATGGATGTCATTGGGCCAATCGAGCCAAGGGCCTCAAACGGGCACATATTCATTTTAGTTGCTATCGACTATTTCACGAAATGGGTCGAGGCCATCACGGTCGAAGCTGTCACTAAGAAAGCGGTGGTGGATTTCGTGCATGCTAATATTATATGCCGTTTTGGTATCCCAAAACTATCATTACTGACAATGCCGCGAATCTAAACAGTAACTTGATGAAGGAGGTATGTGAACAGTTCTGGATAATACACCGCAACTCGACCCCTTATCGGCCCAAAGCCAATGGCGCCGTTGAAGCAGTAAACAAAAACATCAAGAAGATTCTCAGGAAAATGATTCAAACATCCAGGCAATGGCATGATAAGCTTCCTTTTGCATTGTTGGGATATTGCACGATCGTGCGCATATCAATTGGAGCTACCCCTTACCTATTGGTTTATGGCACTGAAGTCGTGATACCCGTAGAATTCAAAATTCCTTCCCTTCGGATTATTGCCGAAGCAGAAATTGAGGAAAATGAGTGGGTCAAGACCCGACTGGAGCAATTAACTTTGATTGATGAGAAAAGAATGGCCGCAGTGTGCCACAGACAACTATACCAGCAAAGAATGGCCCACGCTTACAATAAGAAAGTGCGACCTAGGAACTTCGAAGTGGGGAAACTTGTTTTAAGACGTATCCTCCCGCACCACGAAGAAGCAAAAGGAAAATTCGCCCCAAACTGGAAAGGTCCATACATCATAAGGAAATTGCTACTAAAAGGAGCGTTATACCTAGGGGACATCGAAGGAAATGACCCCGAAATGGCTGTCAATGCAGATGCCGTCAAAATGTACTATGTTTGATCCTCCATATATTTTCAAATGTTCTCCGATTGGGATGACGAAGGCTTTCATTCTCGCTACCCAAACACCATTAACCCTTTTTCAAACCCTTTGAGACGGTTACTCTTCTTTGATTACCCTCTTTGGAGCCCGAAAGTGTTATTGGAAAACAGAAAAGAAATGTTGAAAAAAGAAACAAAAAATGATGAAAAAATCAAAGAAAAAAAAGAAAAAAAGAAAAAAAAAATTCAAAAAATGGAAACAAAAACAAAAGTTCCATGAACTACGTTCGACTTAATTCTGAAAGGATACGTAGGCAGCCTCTCCCTGGGGTTCAGTCATACCAAAATAAAAATCCACATTTCCCCAAGAGTTTAAGCTGGGGCAGATGTTATAATATATTTGGTAATTTCGCCGGAGAGGTTCCAAAGTTGTAATTCAATACAAATTCTTCTCACCAAAACCCTGTTCAAGTCCTTCCGATCAATTGGTAAACATGCTTAAAGTTGGAGGATACAGTGTCGAATCTGGTGCAAGCAAATGAGAGAAACAAAACGAGAGAGTCTTATCGGTGAAAACATACACTGGCACCGTGAGGCGACGGTAAGCAGAGAAATTAAAAATGAGAGAGTCTTGTTAGTGAAAACTCGCAAAGTGCACTACAAGGCGATGGTGAGAAGAGAAATGAGAGAGGTTAGTTGGTGAAAACCCGCAAAGGGTGCCACTGATTGAAAGGATAATGGGTCACTGACATGGACGCAGTCCGGGGCGAGGTTTCTCAATCTCGAGGTAATAGTTGTGATGAATTTCTGAGAGTCGGACGGTTTACACGGATCAAGCATCCAGTCCAAAGGGCATGTCATGTTCATTAAAGTCCGCATGCAATCCAGATAAGTCCTTCTTTTCTTTCCCCGAAAGGGACACCTTTTGTTTAAATTCATTGTCCATTTTGTCGTTTATTCTTCTTTTAAATCCCTTTCGGTCTAACTCTGCCCCGAAAGTAAGGCAAAGAAAGGATGGAAAGACTGATTTACAGGGCTCTCATTTGACACGGGTCAATATGCAAAAGGCACCCAGCCTCGTCAGGGGTATCAAGTCGATCTCGACTGGCCGTAGCGACCGATGCTTCAAACTCAAAACCTTGAAAGGAGAAAATCAAATTTAAGTGCCTATAAAGGCAAATGAAGTTGAAAGGTTGAGCCCCGCGTGGCTAACCATCTTGGCAAGGTTTGAAAAGCCGAAGTATTCCAAATGACCTAAATTTACAGTTGGAAGAAAAGTCAGAAGTGAAAGGCCAATAAAAGCGAAATAAAGTTGGAAAAGGTTAAGTCCCACACGACTAACCGTCACAGCAGAATTTGAGGGGCCAAAACCCCCCCCGATACTCTGGAAATCCAAAAGAAAAAGCAAGTGAAAATCCTACAAAGGCAAAATAAAATGTTGGGTCCCACATGACCGATCGCCATGGTAAAATCTAGAAAGCCAAGGTCCTCGGGATTAGAGATGAAACCCAATCCCCAGCAATCAAGCAAGCAAGTTATTGGGATCTTCATCAAAAGAATTGAGATTAAACAGTTGAAAATCAAGGCTGCAAAATCAACCACCGTTCCAAACTAACAAATTGTTCTTTGTTTGAAAATAGGAAACATGTGCAAAAGCGACCATGCAAAAGCAGGTGCAATCAAAAGGAATGACGTGAAAGCTAGAAGGATCTTTGCAACATTAACTCCAAAGAAAGGTAAGTTTCTTTAAAAAAAAAAAAGAGAAGAAGAAGAGATGAAGAATTGAAGTTGAAAATAACTCAAAGTAGTATGGGGCCTCAATCCCCAATTACACTTTTTCCCGACATGGGTGTACACGCTTCCGTAGTCGATGCCAATCAAGGGTATACACTCCCTGGTTGATGTTTTCTTTTCCAATCAAGGGTATACACTCCCTGGTTGATTTCTTTTCCCGACGAAGGGTACACTCCCGTAGTCGATGCCAATCAAGGGTATACACTCCATGGTTGATGCTTTCTTTTCCAATAAAGGGTATACACTCCCTGGTTGATTTCTTTTCCCGACGTAGGGTATACACTCCCGTAATCGAGGCCAATCAAGGGTATACACTCCCTGATTGATGCTTTCTTTTCCAATCAAGGGTATACACTCCCTGGTTGATTTCTTTTCCCGCCGTAGGGTATACACTCCCGTAATCGAGGCCAATCAAGGGTATACACTCCCTGATTGATGCTTTCTTTTCCAATCAAGGGTATACACTCCCTGGTTGATTTCTTCTCCCAACGCAGGGTATACACTCCCGTAGTCGATGCCAATCAAGGGTATACATTCCTTGGTTGATTTCTTTTCCCGACGCAGGGTATACACTCCCGTAGTCGATGCCAATCAAGGGTATACGCTCCCTGGTTGATGATTTCTTTTCCAATCAAGGGTATACACTCCCTGGTTGATGCTTTCTTTTCCAATCAAGGGTATACACTCCCAGGTTGATTTCTTTTCCTGGTGCAGGGTATACACTCCCGTAGTCGATGCCAATCAAGGGTATACACTCCCTGGTTGATTATTTATTTTCCAATAAAGGGTATACACTCCCTGGTTGATGCTTTCTTTTCCAAATAAGGGTATACACTCCCTGATTGATGCTTTCTTTTCCAATCAAGGGTATACACTCCCTGGTTGATTTATTTTCCAACATAGGGTACACAATCCCTAGTTGATTTTATTTTACAACAGAGGGCCTCCCAACCCCTAGTTGATCTTGATTTGAGATATAGGGTATCCACTCCCTAGTCTGCATCCACTCCGCGTACACAATTCTCGACTTTTCATTACTTTCAATAATGAAGTAGCATAGAGTTTGTTACAATAACTCACGAAATTTTCCTAGTGAAAACTGGGGCAGAGAATTTCGTTTGTTTGTTTTGATTTTTGTGCAGATTACGTTTCTAGGACATTGGAACTCGAGACGACCAAAAGAAGAAGTTTCGATCCAAAAAATAACAAAAACAAAAAGAGGAAAGAGAAGATTGAATCCAAAAGTGCACAAACGGGGAAGATGTGGACTATTCAGGACGAGATTGAAGTCATCCGTCCAGTATATCCTGCTTTGAGGACCGACAAGACAAAACCAGCACCTGCGACTAACAAGCATTAGGATCCAGGTCAGAGTCAACAAAAGATCAAGACTCAAGACCAAGTCTTAGATAGGAATCTTGTAATTTAGCAGCTAATAGGTTTTAATTAGTCCTTCGTTTTGTACTTGGGTGTAATAAGGAGATCAACAACAGTAACAACAGCAACCGCAGTGAAACCACAGTTACTCGGTAGTCCCAGCTACCAAAACGTCCAGAACTACACTGACTTGATTCCTTTATAGCCAAGGATATGTAGGCAACCTTTGAAGCAGAGTTCGGTCAAACTTTTCAAAAACGCTTCACAATGGAACATATGAATAAGTAAAAGTCGTTTATTGCTGCTCACTTTGTCTTTGCCTGAAAACTCTTCGTGTTTCCGAGCAAAGAGGGGCAGCTGTGAGCATGTGTTACTCGCCATATCGTCCTATAAAAATCTCAATAAATCAATTGATTTTATGAATTTTTGTTGATTTTCTGTGATTAATTGTGAAAGATTCGTATTTTTTGCATATCCATAATTCATCTTTTAAAATTATTAAAAATTGCATCACTATTACCAAGGAATTATAAAGTTATAATTAACTAAATAATAGACGAATGCTGGTTATTTAACGTAATGTCATTTTAATAACTAATTACTAAAAATTAATCATTTTTATTTGATAAATCATATATTTAATTAGGAATATAAAATTGGTCGTTTTATTCTTGATTAATCTGTAAATATATGAAAAATAAGGTTTAAAATTAATTACTACATTTTTGGATTAAATTAGATTTGAACTTAAT
>ML421488.1:82896-98851 GCA_005239525.1 Nicotiana knightiana | reverse complement strand
AACCCTCTAAAGCACCTCAAATAGCCCAATGAACCTGGGACTCAGCTTTCCCCTCTTCCCAAATCTCATAACAACCTTCATGGGCGACACCTTCAGCAACACCTTCAGATGAAAGACACATCTCGAACCTTCCGGTCCGTATAACTCTTCTGCCTAGACTGCGCCGCGCGAAGCCACTCCTAAATAAACTGCGCCTTACCCAACGCATCCTAAACCAAGACAGTGCCCAATAGCCTAGCCTCACCCGGCTCAAACCAACCAACTGGAGATCTCCACCTCCTACCATATAAAGTTTCATACGGAGCCATCTGGATACTCGACTGATAGCTGTTATTATATGCAAACTCCGCTAGTGGCAGAAACTGGTCCCATGAACCACCAAAGTCAATCACACAAGCACGAAACATATCCTCTAAAATCTGAATGGTACGCTCCAACTGCCCGTCGGTCTGAGGATGAAACGGTGTGCTCAACTCAACCTGGGTACCCAACTCTCTCTGTACGGCTCTCTAAAACTATGATGTGAACTGAGTACCTTTGTCGAAAATGATAGAAATTGGAACTCCATGCAATCGGATAATCTCCCTGATATAAATCTCAACTAGCCGCTCCGAAGAATAAGTAGTACCAACAGGAATGAAGTGCGCGGACTTGGTCAGACGATTCTCAATAACACATATAACATTAAACCTCCTCGAAGTCCGTGGGAGTCCAACTACGAAGTCCATGGTGATCCACTCCCACTTCCACTCCGGAATATCAAATCTCTGAAGCAATCCACCTGGTCTCTGGTGCTCATACTTGACCTGCTGACAATTGAGACACCGAGCCACAAACTCAACAATATCTTTCTTCATCCGCCTCCACCAATAATGGTGCCTAAAATCCTGATACATCTTTGCGGCACCCGGATGGATGGAATATCGCGAACTATGGGCCTCAACTAGAATCAAATCTCGAAGCCCATCTACATTGGGCACGCAAATCCGGCCCTGCATCCTCATGACCCCATCATCACAAATAACCACATCTCTGGCATCACTATGACGGACCCCTTCCTGAAGAACAAGCAAATGTGGATCAGCATACCGGCATGCTCTAATCTGATCGTAAAGAGAAGACCTGGAGGTTACACAAGCCAATACCCGCGGGGGCTCTGATAAATCCAATCTCATCAACTGACCTGCAAAGGGCTGAACATCAAGGGCTAATGATCACTCTGCTACTGGAAGGTAGGCTAGACTCCCCAAACTCTCTGCTCTACGACTCAGGGCATCAGCCAATATATTGTCCTTCCCAGAGGATATAAGATAGTGAGTTCATAATCCTTGTGAAGCTCTAACCATCTCCTCTGATGCACATTCAAGTCCTTCTGCCTCAATAGATACTGCAAACTACGATGATCAGTGAAAATCTCACAATGCACTCCATACAAATAGTGCCTCCAAATCTTCAAGGCATGAATAATGGCAGCTAACTCGAAATCGTGCACTGGATAATTCTTCTCGTGCACCTTCAACTGTCTAGACGCGTAGGAAATTACCCTACCATCCTACATCAATACCGCTCCCAAATAAACTCTAGAAGCATCACAGTATACTGTGTAAGAACGCCAACCAGTAGGCAAAACTAGTACTGGAGCTGTGGTCAATGTTTACTTGAGCTTCTGAAATCTCTCCTCACACTCATCAGACCATCTGAATGGAGCACCCTTCTGGGTCAATCTATTTAAAGGCGAAGCAATAGAAGAGAATCCCTCCACAAAGCGACAGTAATATCCCGCCAAACCAAGGAAACTCCTAATCTCTGTAGCTGAGGATGGTCTGGGCCAACTCTGCACCGCCTCTATCTTCTTCGGATCAACCTGAATACCCTCACTATACACCACGTGCCCCAAGAAAGCTACTGAACCAAGAAAAATCTCACACTTGGAGAATATTTCATAAAGCTTCTCCTCCCTCAACCTTTGTAACACAACTCTCAAATGATGAGCATGCTCTTCCTGGCTACGAGAATAAACCATGATGTCATCACTGAACAATATGACGAAAGAATCAAGGTAAGGCTGAAACACGTTGTTCATCAATTGCAGGAACGCAGCTGGGGCATTGGTCATCCCAAATGACATAACTAGGAACTTATAATGACCATATCTGGTCCTGAAAGCAGTCTTCAAAATGTCAAAATCTCGAATCTTCAACTGATGATACCCAGATCTCAAGTCAATCTTGGAATACACTCTAGCTCCCTGAAGCTGGTCAAAAAAATCATCTATACGGGGCAGGGGATACCGGTTCTTCACCGTAACTCTGTTCAGCTGCCGATAATCAATACACATACGCATGGCCCCATCCTTCTTCTTCACAAACAACACCGGTGCACCCACTGGTGACACACTAGGCCGAATGAACCCCTTACCACCGGGACGATGGGGACACTGCCTCTATATGTGCCGAACTCTCTACACTCAAAACAACTCCCTGGAGCTGGAGGCGGGGACTGATAGAAACCCTTGGCACTAGAACGGCCACTAGAAGACTCATGCATAGGAGAACTCTGAACTGGGGGTGCTCGAGCTGCACTCCGAGCTAGGAGGGCACCAAATAATGTACGGCCTGGCTGAGAACCAGGGGGACCATACCCCAAAGATGCACCACTATACGCTGGGCGGGCTGACTGAGGAGGCCTAAAAGAACGACCCATACCCTGCTGAAACTGCCCCCTGAAGGGAGCACCACTAGAACTTCCCGATCCACGAGGCCTCTTGGCCTCCCTCTCCTCCCGCTCCTAGCGGCGAACTGACTCAATATCTAGAGCTATGTCAATAACCTGCTCGAATGAAGCACCTGATACTCTCTCCCGAGTCATAAATAGCTAGAGTTGCTAAGTAAGACCATCTACAAACCTCCTCACCCTCTCCATATCAGTAGGGACAATCTCAGAAGCATGCCTAGCCAACTCGGAAAACCTCATCTCGTACTGAGTAACTGATAACTATCCCTGGCGCAGCTAATCAAACTGCCTGCGTTGCTCCTCTCTGTGGGACTGAGGAACATACTTCTCCAAAAAGATCGTGGAGAACTCCTGCTAGGTGAGAGGTGTTGAACCAACCGGCCTACGCCTCTCGAACGACTCCCATAAAGTGAAGGCAGCACCCGCAAACTGAAATGTAACAAATGAGACCCCACTGGTCTCCAAAATACCCGCAGTATATAGTATACACTGGAACATATCAAGAAACCCCTGGGCATCCTCGCCTCTGTACCGCTGAAAGTCGGAGGTTAAAGTCTGCTGAACCTCTCCAACCTGTGTTGCTCGTCCTCAGGCATAACAGGGACCACATAATCCTGGACCATAGCAATTGGCTGAGCTGGGGATTCTCTCAGTGCATGAATACCCCGTACAACGTGCTTAGGTGTCCGGGCAGCTGGAGTCTGATTGCCTCCCCCGGCCTGAGCTGTGGTGGCAGTAGAAGACATGGAGACTCCCTGAGGCAAACTGGTGCACACTGTCAATATATGAGACAAGGTCTCCTGAAGACCGTAATAACAATAGGCACTGCTGCTGCATGAGCCTGTCCCGCTGGAGAATCATCGGCGGGAACCTGATCCTGAACGATAGCGGGATCCTGTGGTACTGTCCTGGCTGTTGCGCGGGCTGGCCCCCTACCTCTGCACCTCTCGCTGGGCTAGCTAGTGTCTGGTCACCCTGGTCGGTATTGCGTGTCCTCACCATCTGTGAGAGAATGAAACAACATAAGTTTAGATTTCAAGAATAAATAGATTAGCACAAAAGAGTTCAAGAAAGATAGAAATGTTTCCTAAGTGTTCCGCAGCCTCTCGAAGATAAGTACAGACGTCTCCGTACCGATCCGTAAGACTCTACTAAACCTGCTCATGACCGTCGAGTCCTATGTAGCCTAGGCTCCGATACCAAATTGTCACGACCCTAAATCCTAAACCGGCTGTGATGGCACCTATCGTGGAACTAGGCTAGCCAACAATCACATATATATACCGTTTCTTTCAAAATCCCAACCAATTTCAAGAATTTTTATAAAATATACAGAGTTTACTAAATACATTAGGCCAATAAACAGTGCAACCAACCCCAAAACCCGGAGCCAACCTATCAGGAGCATCTAAGAGAGATAAGCCAAAAAGGTGTTCTATCATAATAGAAAACCTCCGAAAAAATAGCTAGATACAACAAGAAGGGAAAACACAGATGCTGCGGATGCTGAACAGCTACCTCTATATCCCGCACCCCGGCTCCACACGGAATAAATAGCTAATGATCGGTATCTGCACCTGATTTGAGGCTAGAATTTATGGTTGAACATGTTATATGCCTTACATTTTATGTGCGTTAATGATAAAAACACACTTTTTATGTGCATAATAGAGTCTATTTCATGTGTAGGTAAATTGGATATGGAAACCGAGCTAAATGGATGCAAATACATCAAAAATACGCTCAAGAGGTGAGAAGGAGTGCATCGGGCTATAGCCGGGCACCAGAGCCCAAACGCCTGACCCTGCCTGGCGTTAGCCAGGCGTTAGAGGTGAAACGCCTGTACCGTCCTGGCGTTAGCCAGACGTTAGAGCTAAAACGCCAGCCTTAGCCTGGCATTAGCCTGGCACGAGGGCCCAAACGCCATGCCCCTGTTCCGGCTAAATTCGAGTTTTGACGAGTTTAAGTGTTTCCCGGTTGGAATAGAAGTCTCCTACACGTTTAGGGTTCGTCCTAAACATATAAATAGACCCCGTAAACACAACTTGAGGGAAGAATTCGGAGATTTCGAAGGATTCAAAGGATTCAAATAGAGAAAACCATTGAAGTGACAAAACATTGATTTTTACATCTTTTATTCATTACTTTGTAGTTCAATTATGCAATTTATTTTGGGTTTGATTCTTATGAACATGTCTAGATAACTTCTTTAATCTAGGGTTTTGGTAGAACCCGTTGCGGATAAACTTATTGTGTTATTAATATAGTTTTGATTGGTTGATTTATCTCTATTTGTTCAACTACGTTCTTGTTGTAGTTGATTGAAAGGGCCCTCAATTAGCTGTTCCTATTTATTATGTATCTACTTGAGAGAGAGTGCATATTTAGGTAGTTGTTTGAACAACATCACTCCCGGAGTATAGACGAAAGTCATAACCGAGGGTTTAGAGGTTGGATTAGAGATAACGATACCTCGGGTGCAATCTAAAGTGAACTGTAATGCAATCTAGACACCACTCCTAGAGTATAGAAGAAAGTCATAACCGAGGGTTTAGAGGTTGGATTAGAGATAGAGATAGAGTGTTCATGATTGATAGAGACAACTAATCAAACTATAAGAAGTATCCGAGAAGTAAGTTCACCAACGGGGGAAACCATAACCTTAGACCTTTATCATAATTGTTTACAACACATTGTTAGTAATTGCTAGTTATTATTATTGTCAGTAGAATTAGTAAAACATCACCAATTTATATTAAAAAGTCTTGAGAGAATTGATTGAGTAAAAGTTGCGTATTCTAAAGACTTGATTGATACGTAAATTCCTTGTGGGATCGACTCTGGGCATAATACCCCGGATTATATTTGCAACGCCCGTTTAGTCTTTTATTAGACATAGTTGAGCGTGACCAAATTTTGGCGCCGTTGTCGGGGAATTAACGATATTATCAATTGAGTTGGAATAAATACAAAATTCTTAAATATAGTCAATTGTCTTCAAATTTTTTTTGTTTTCACATTGAAAGATTAACGTTTGCTAACGTGTTGCAGGTGCATGCCTAGAAACTCATCGAGGACTGGTGAAGTAATTGAAGCATTATTAGACCCTGCGAAAGTTTTCAAGGCCATAAACCGGACGAACCAGAAAAGCAAACATGAACCACAAATTGAACAAATTGAAACCGGCATGGAAGATACACATAACCGGAATAATCATGGGGATGATATGGTAGACCCAGTCGCTCAAATAGGGGCAGAGGCTCCTTTATATGACTGGGCACAGCCCACAGCTGAGAATTTGGCCACGGCAATACTGGTTCCTCAGATACAGGTCGAGTCCTTTCAGATAACAAATAATATGATACACCTATTGCAGAAGAAAGGGCTATTCTCAAGGTCATACATTGAAGACCCCCAGCAGCACTTGAAAAACTTCCTATCAAACTGCAAAACATAGAGGCAGCCTAACGTTACTCAGGAGGCAATAAAACTGTTGTTGTTTCCATTCTCAGTGACTGGTGCTGCCCAAACTTGGCTTAACTCACTCCCCATCAATTCCATTACCACATGGGAGGAGTTAGTCAAACAATTCGTGAACAAGTTTCATCCACCCAACAAGACTGCTCAACAAATTGATGAAATCTTGAGCTTCAGACAGAAACCAGTTGAAACACTGCAAGAGACATGGGAACGATTTAAGGGGATGCTGGTTATCTGTCCACATCATAGTATTCCAGAGCAAATGTTGGGGAAGCGTTTCTACATGGGTTTAGCTGATACTGTGAAAGCAAATGTTGATGCTTCGGCTGGTGGAGTATTCCTGAGCAAAACTTGGAGAGAGAGTCAAATCTTACTTGACAAAATGGCACAAAATTCAGGATGGACAACAAGGAACGCACCCATTACTCCTGTAGTTCATTCAGTGCCATTCGATCCATCTAATACCATTGCAGAGAACGTGGCCACCTTGATAACACAAATGAGTATACTTACTACGAAGGTGGAAGAATCGGGATAAAAACAACAAGTACACATCGGGGACACAACCAATGGGGGCTTATGCACTTCTTGCATTAGTCAACCACTTGGTAATGACTGGAATACAGAATGTCATCACCCTCATTATCCAGAAAATATGAATTATGTGTCGAATTATGGAAGCCAGAGACAAGGGGGGCAAAACTGGGGTCAGCAAGTTCAACCATATAGGCCACCTCACCAACAGCAGAATAGTGGAAATATGGGTGTCAGGGGACCACAAGGTAATGCAGCACCGTATCAGAGGCCACAAGGTTATACCCATCAGAATCAACAAAAATCATACTACCCCCCTCAACAACAACAAGGGGGAAGGCAAGAAGATGGGTTTTCCAGGTTAGAAGCTATGATGCAACAAGTAATTGGGTCAAATGCCAAAATCAGTGAAAGAGCAGATGTACATGATGCAGTCAGAAGTGTTATTTGGTTAACTGGGGCAGAATTTTAATGAGGACCCTCAAAATCCTATGGCAAAAGCAATCGCAATGTCTTTGATCGTGTCACAGTCACTGGTTCATCTAACCAATTTCTAAACTATTTACTATGTCTTCGAAAATTATGCTTGCATGATTTTGAACATAAACTCTGCTTTAGCGAGTGCTACCCCAATAATTTGAACAGGATCTTCAGATAGCGCGGAGCAAATCAAGAAAGCAGATGGAGACACGAACCAACCTCCACCCTGCAAAACTCACAATCTTTTTTTTTTTGAATGCAGAAATAAGGAATATGCACACCTTGGAATCACAAGTCTTCATAACAACAAAGATATCTAAACTCATCTCCAGATAAGAAATACTTTGCTATCACTTATTGTTCATTGCATGAGACTAAGCTCTGTCTCAATCTTGCATGAGGCTAAGCCCTGCCTCCCTACTTACATAAGGCTAAGCTCGGCCTTCTATTTGCATGAGACTAAGCTTTGTCTCAATCTTGCATGAGGCTAAGCCTTGCCTCCATATCTGCATAAGGTTAAGCTCTGCCTTCCCTCTGCATAGGACTAAACCCTATCCCGAACTTTGCATGATACTAAGCTCTGCCTCAATCTTGCATGAGGCTAAGCCCTGCCTCCATATTTGCGTAAGGCTAAGCAATGACTTCTCTTTGCATGACTAAGCCCTGTCTCACACCCTGTATGGGACTAAGCCCTGTCCCGAACTTTTCATGAGACTAAGCTTTGTCTCAATCTTGCATGAGGCTAAGCTCTTCCTCCATATTTGCATAAGGCTAAGCATTGCCTTCTCTTTTCATGGGACTAAGCCCTTTCCCAAATCTTGCATAAGTCTAAGCATTGCCTTCCACTTGCATAAGGCTAAGCACTGCCTTCTCTTTGCATACGGACTAAGCCCTGTCACAAATCATTGCACGAGACTAAGCACTGTCTCTCCTCTTCTCTCGGGCTAAGCTCTGCCCTCAACTTCATATAAGACTAAGCCATGTCTTGTTGTTTCTAGCATCATGTCTTTGCACTTCATGGGCTGAAATACCGCGAACTTGTCCGAAGGCGTCATAGTCTGAAGGCACCATCCTCATAGCCGGAAGATACCATTCCATGGCCTAAGGATCTCTCAAACTTGCATATCATTATTCAAAGGAGTCATGGTTCGGAGGCACCATTTTCATGGCCGAAAACTCAATTTCATAGCCTGCGAATCCCTTACCGCACAATTCATGGCCCGAGACATCATGGTCTAAGGACGTCATCCTCAACCGTCCAAAGACAATCCTCATGGTCTAAAGGGAATTTACATCACGTTTAAATTTAACCAAAGATATATGCTTGTAGTGTGTCTTTTATTTGCAGGTAACCCGATGAGAAACCATTACCCCAACGGGATCAATCCCGCTCCATTTCCTTCATACTATTTCAAACCGACCGCTCACTGTAACCATTTCACCCATTCTCAACCTTGTGTCCGTTCTTGTGATAACTTCATCGGTATATTTCGCCGGTGAATTCAAAACTACACATGGCCTGATTTGTGTAAAACCAAGGATATGCAAGCAGCTCGGAAACCAGAGTGTGGCCTATGTCTCACAAATCATCCTACTCGGTCAAAATTGGCCATCATATCTTTACCCGATAATTTTTTCATCCTTCCCGGGTAAAGAGGGGCAGTTGTTGATACCCAATATTTTCCTATATTATTTCTAAAATGCATATATATCTTCAAAACAATGCATGAGCATCAATTAATATTTTTTCATAATTTTGCATTTTTAAGGATTTTTAATTAATTTATCCAATATTTTTATTATACAAATAATTATAATTGCATCACAAATGGTTTTATAATAATCTTATTGATTAATTTTATCATTTATATTTATACTAAGCTTTAATTATTTCATGAATAGCATATTTACATTTTAGGGTTATTATAGCCCATACGTGCATAATTACCTTATTTCACAAGAAAATGACCTTTTATATTTTTATATTATTAAGTATTTATTTTTAAATCATTTTTATGCATAAAAATAATTTTTTATCATTTATTAACTATTTTTACAAATTATTTTATCAATTAAGTGAACAAATAACCTCTTTTAATTTTGTTTGATTTCGGACCTTAGCCCACATTATTACCCCCAGCCCAATTAAAATAATAACCCATAACCCAATTCTTAAACCCGCCCAACCCCTCAGATTAAATCCTGGCCGATGATCTCAGGCATCAATGGTCCAGGATATTATTTCCATTTTTAATTACCCATAACCCCCCAAACCCTATTCATTTCCCAATTCTGCCGCCCCTAAATCGCCTCTTCCTCTATTCTTTCTCAACCCCTCCCTAACCCTAAGCGCCGTTGCCTGAACCCCCTTCAATCCATGGCTTTTCTCTTCAATCTCAGACCCTATCTGGTTTCCTTTCTTTACTGGTGTTATATTTTATTGAATCTTAGAAAGATTCAACATGGACTCGGTCAAAATCCTTCATTTTCTCGATGAATCCTCCTGTGTTCATCTCTGTATTTATGAGTACTTTTATCTTCATGACTATGGCTTAAACCTCTGGTTCCAAACTAGATTTTTTCTCACCCCTGTAATTTTTCAGAAACCTAGTCACTTTCTACTCGAGTTTGGTCAGATCTTTGTAGATCTGAGACGTTTTTAAGTTTGTTTGATATTTCTCTTTAAAAATCTTTTATTTTTCTTATTATTAACCGATTTTGGTCTTTTCTCTAAAACTAGGGTTTCATCTTTTTAAGTTTCTGAAAATGTTTTTAAAATGTTTAAATGCTCAACTCTAGCATTTCTCCTTTACTGTTCGACTAATTTCTTTGCTTGAGTTTCATCTATGTGTTTCGATATGCTTAAGGTTTTCCATTACTCAACTATTTATCTCACTTTTCTTGCCCGTTATTCTTTGGCCCTGTCAATTAAAAGAGATTAACTTATTTTATTTTCCTAATTAGGGTTCGAGATTATATTCTCTGTTGAAATTGATATTTCTCTGCGATCTTTACGTATTTTTTCCTTATTTGTGACTCATAATTGGTGCTACTTGCCTTAATTATGTTACTAGCCTAATTTATGGGATTTGATTATTTTTAACCGACCCCTAAATGGTCTTTATTGATTTGTTTACCTTATTTAACCTCTAATTTGGCTGTTAATTGATTCTCCCTAATTTAAGGGGTATTTCCCGAATTCCTTTGAATTATTTGATTGAGTTTAGCCCCAATTAACTGGTTAGTTTATTTGTATACCTTATTTATGAACTATGAATTATTCTTTGCCTTATTTTTTCTACTATGATAAGTGCTATATAATCTCCCCATTCTGATTATTCATGGACACACGAACACACTCAGAAAGATACAAAAACACACACACAAAAACTCTTATTCCCACACACTCTCCATTGTAATTCTTTATGTTACTTCTGTCTGTTGCACTGTCTAACCGGCTCAAAGCCAAGGCTAGACTATTGGATTTAATTTTCCTTGACCTTCCTGCTTGCTATCTTTTAACTGGTATGCCCCTATTTTTGTTGTCATAATCTCTTCTGCTTTGATACTTGTCTCCTAGCCATCTCCTTCTCAACTACTATACTTCAGTTCCTATTCTCTATGACTTATATGATTAGTTCACTCTGAACCTCAACATGTGCACGTTTATTATATGCTTCTTGTTTATTTTAACCAATATTCTTTAATCTTGTTACTTCTTTGTCCCATATGGCTGTGCGGTTAGTGTTCCAACATGCTTCTATTTTGCCCTAGGTTTCTCTTAACCGACATGACTTAAGTCATGTTAACTTGTCCTGCTCTATGTGATAGCATGTCCCTGTTTTGCCCATGATACTTGTTTACTCATTCTGAAACTAGCATGTATTATTCCTGTCCCACCTCGTTCTGTATGGTAGTTTTATTAGTCATTTTGATTTTAGCATGTTTCTCTTATTTAATACATGTATATTTGCTCACCTAGTAGTAGCTAATGAACTAAGTCAATTCCAACCATGTGAAACCTTGTTTTGACTTAATCGTGACTCTGTTCTGCTTGTGATTCCAGTGTTCCTGGTGATTGTTTGATTAGTGGAATTCATGTCTGAACTCAATCTGCTAAATGTGGTTTTGTTTGTAGTTTTAAAATCTTGTAATCTGTTTATGTTCACTTCTGAAATCAAAGTTGTTTTTCTAAAACAATCTCCTACCTTTATACACTATTTTTCAACTCCTACTCTTAGATATCTAGGGTCCTGCCCCTCTAGTGTGAGCACTACCTAGGAGTCCATGAGACTCCTCCGAACTTTGACACACTGCGGCTGGCCTTTCCAAACTCGTTTACAAAAACTATTTCTTTGAAAAGGTTCTGGTGTGAGCATTGCCCGGAGTCCCTTAGGCCCTTGGGAACTTTGACAAACCAGAACCCATTTGGTGTATTATGGACTATTGGTGTACCTCAGACTTGCTTAAAGGCCTGGCTTCCAGGATTGACATTGGGCCTGCCAAGGCTCCTTATAGTATAGTGATTTTGATTACATAATTCATTTGTATTGGCCTGTAATAACAATCTTTTTAAAACAGATATGGGGTTATTAGTAAAAGTTGGGGAGGGACTTTATATGTATATAGCTTTGTTGGGTTCGGGTAGAAATCATGCCTATAGGTTATTGTGGTGATGATTTATATGCATTAGAAATCATGCCCATAAGACTTATCTCATTCTTTGAAATCCTGAATTTTCACATATGCATCTTAGAAATCCTGCTTCTAGGACGTTATCAATTCTGCTTCAAGTACCATATTTTCAAAACCTCTATGTGTGCATTAGAAATCATGTTTCTAGGTTCTTTTGTTGAACTCGTTTAGCAATTAATTAACACCTTTATTCACCTAGATAACATGCCTGTAGAAAATACATATAAAAAATCAATCTTGGCACTTAGACACCATGCATATAGGAAATAAGTTTAAAAAAACTTCAACACTTAGATATCATGCCTATAGAAAAAAAATGTATAAAATCAGTTCATGTGTTTAGATGTCATGAAATAACGCTTGTGATCAGTTTCAGCTCCTAGAAAGCAACCTATAGGGTCTAAAAAGATAAACTCTGCATGTTTAAATTAACCACTGGTTTTGTCTGATTAACGTTTAGATACCATGTCTATAGGATTCTGCCCGTTTATCACCTAGGCAAGCCCGTAGGATAATCAAAATTCTGAAGTTTGAAAATTGTGATTTATTACTTAAAACGTGCTTAAATTCTCTATTAACAAAATCAGTAGGCAAATTTATAGGTATTCGCTGCCTCGCTTAATAAAACTGCTATATATTCTGTTTATTCTCATTTAGATATCCTGCCTATAGGACTCCTAAATCATTTAAAACTACTTGTTTGAATAAGCGTGAAACTGTTTGTCTATTTGTGGAGGTAAATATGAGCCCCTTTAATTGCTCCTTATGTGATAGTCCAACCTGATTTTTATTTATCGCTTATTTTCTTCCTTTAAGAAACATAGGTAATTCTAGAACCACCTTTAAATAGAGGTCCTAAGCACCTCCAGGGCCATAGGTAAGGGACGGGTAGCGCACGCATAGGATACATACCAGATACTATTAGAACTCTTAGATGATAATTAAAAAGGGGAAGGGTAATTGGGTAGTAAAGGAGATGATGACTTGTGCGCTAATGCTACGCGTGATACCTCTATTTGAGGAAGGTTACCGAGTATTGCATAGAAGTGATCCTATAGCCTAATAAACCTAGGACCCCCTTTATTCCCGTTTTAAAATGATCTCTATTTGTTTAACTAATTCGCTTAAATTGAGTTTGGTCGGGACCCACCGTTGTGGACCTCGAGGGGTGCCTAACACCTTCTCCTCAAGGTAATTTCGAGCCCTTACCCAATCTCTGGTAAAGTAAATTGGTTTATGAGTTATTTGCTTTAGGTGCCCTAACGCACCTTAATCCGTTAAGTGGAGACTCTTCAAATTTCATACCCCGTCCAAAAAGGAAATGAGTTGTCCCAAAATATCGAAACCCGGACTCCACGAGGAAAAGGGGAGCGTGACAACCATGGACTTCATAGTTGGACTCCCACGGACTTTGAGGAAGTTTGATGCTATTTGGGTGATTATGAACCAATTGACCATGTCTGCGCATTTCATTCTAGTTGTGCCTACCTATTCTTTGGAGCAGTTGGCTGAGATCTACATTCACGAGATTATTCTCCTTCACGGTGTACCGTTGTCTATTATTTCAGATCGGGGCACACAGTTTACATTGCAGTTTTGGAGAGCAGTGCAACGAGAGTTAGGCACACAGGTTGAGTTGAGTACATCATTCCACCCTTAGACGGACGGGTAGTCTGAGCGCCCTATTCAGATATTAGAGGATATGCTACACGTTTGTGTCATGGATTTCGTGGGTTCTTGAGATTAGTTTTTTCCGCTTGTAGAGTTTTCCCAGAACAACAGCTACCAATCGATTATTCATATGGCTCAGTATGAGGCTTTGTATAGGAGACAGTGTCGGTCTCCGGTTGGTTAGTTTAAGTCGGGTGAGGCTAGGCTATTGGGTACTGACTTGGTTCAGGATGCTTTGGAAAAGGTTTTGTTGATTCATGATCGTCTTCGCACGGTGCAGTTTAGACAGAAGAGCTATGCTGATAGGAAGGCTTGAGATGTTGCTTACATGGTGGGAGAGAAGGTACTGCTCAGAGTTTCGCCCGTGCAGGGTGTTATGAGGTTAGGGAAGAAGGGAAAGTTGAGCCCTTAGTATATTGGGCCTTTTGTGGTGCTTGAGAGGATTGGAGAGGTGGCTTACAAGCTTGCATAAACACCTAGTCTATCGAGAGTCCATTAACTGTTTCATGTTTCCATGCTCCAGAAGTAATTTTGCGATCCGTCTCATGTTTTGGACTTCAACATAGTTCTGGATGGTGATTTGACTTATGATGTGGAGCCATTGGCCATTTATTATCGGGAGGTTTGAAAGTTGAGTTCAAAGAACATAGCTTCAATTAAGGTGCAGTGGAGATGTCAGCCAGTCGAGGAGGCTACTTGGGAACCCGAGCAGGAGATGCGGAGCAGATATCGATGTCTATTTGAGACTCTAGGTATGATTCTAGACCCGTTTGAGGATGAACATTTTTTAAGAGGGGGAGAATATAATGACCCAGCTAGTCGTTTTGAGTATTATAGCCCATTTCTCCTATTTATTGCTTATACTGTGTCCATTTGTTATTATGTGACTTGCCTTGGGGAGAGGGGGGGTTGGTGTGGTTCCAGAGATGTTTCAGAATGAGTTGGACTTAGTCCTAATGTTGGAAGCTTAAGTTGAAAAAGTTGACTGGATGTTGACTTGTGTGTAAATGACTCAGGCATGGAGTTTTGATTGTTCTGATAGCTTCATAGGGTAATTTTGGACGTAGGAGTGTGTCCAGATATTGATTTGTAAGTCCGTAGTTGATTTTGGATTGAATTGGCGAAAGTTAGAAAAATAGAAGTTTGGATAGTTGAGAATTTTGACTAAAGTTAACTTTGTGGTTACCGGGCTCGAATTTTTTTTTCGGAAGTTGGAATAGGTCTATTGTGTCATTTCTTACTTGTGTGCAAAATTTGAGGTTAATCGGAGTTGGTTTTGTATGTTTCGGCGTTAATTTTGGATGTAAGAAGCTCATAAGTTTATTAGGCTTGAATCGATGCGCGATTCGTGGTTTTAGTGTTGTTTTATGTGATTTGCTGCTTCGAGCGAGTTTGTATGATAGTTTAGGACTCGTTGATATCTTTGGATGAGATCGTGGGAGCCTCGGGTGTGATTCGGATCATGTTCAGCGCATTTTTAACTTTGAGAAATTGCTAATTTTTCTGGTGTTGGTTTCCTTATATGCGATCACGAGTGGAGGATTGTGATCGCAAATAATGTTTTAGGCAGCTGGGGAATTTGTGCTAGTTTACGAGAAGGTGTCTACGATCTCGAAGCTTGGGGAGCCAGCGCTATGTGAATGTGTGAGCGGGGTCGCGTTCGCGAAGAGGAAATGAGGAGCATGGGAGTTCACATGGTTTGTTGTTCGGGATAGCGAAGAGTATGGGAATTGCATCTACGCCTGTTGGTTCTGTTCGCGAATAATACTTTGAGGGAAGCTTGATTTTTGTTCTTCGCGATCGCGAAAAGGAACATCTGGGCAGATGGTTAAAATATCAACATCGACCGTTTGAACCCATTGTTCATCTTTTGAGCTAGAGACCACGAATTTGGGCGATTCTTGAAGGGATTTTCAAGGAGTTAATTGGGGTAAGTGATTCTAACTCGGATTTGGTTGTATTCATGAATCTATCATTGTTTTACCATTTAATTAGTGTTTTGGGTTGGAAAAATTGGGAAATTTTTTTTGAATCTCCATAGGCTTTAATTTGGGGATTTGAAGGTTGAGTTGTGACCGGAATGGAGTAATTTTGGTATGGTTGGACTCCTTGTTGAATGGGTGTTCGAATTTTTTCAGATTACAACACAATCTTGGGATTGAATTTTTTTTTTTTTTAAGAAAATATACTACTAGGCTAGATACCTAGTAGCTAATATATAAATATAAAACAAATATGTCCAAAGATTACAAGATGTTCGTAATTACCTACAAATTGTATGAAAATACTAATAAATTGCAAACTATATTCTAAAGAGCTAACTATTACAACTCTGAAGTGCTTCATCTTCATGAGGGTGTTT